>JALJCO010011699.1:0-12773 GCA_023101725.1 Atherinomorus stipes
ATTCATTTTTCATTTCATTTTTTATTTCATTCCGTACATGAACAAACGAGAAACATTACCAAAACAAAATAACCAAAACAATATAATAAATGCCCCAAAAGTACAATACAATAGATAATGATAAAATAAAATTAAAAAAAACAAAAAAAACAAACAAACTGAATGGATATGTAAAGAAATAAAAAATAATGATGTGCATTTAACAATTTCATGTACGAAAAGGAATGGGAAGAAGTATAAAACCTTATTCAATCCCACCATTTAGCTTATATTAACAGCAGGAAACAATACATCTGTTTTTTTTAGTGATGGTACTGTATTTCAGCTGTACTGTATTTCCTCCTTAAAAAAAAAGTGAATAAAATCATTATATTAAAGGTTGAATATGGAATACGGACAGAACAGCAACATCATGTGTGTCTAGGTTGTAGTTGCAACGGCAGAAAAACAACTCCAGCCGCTGGGATGCCAGGCTCACTGCCGATATGCAAGTAACCAACAGTCTGCAGCATGTCCAACAAGCAACACGGAGTTTATAACTGACAGCTAACGTTAGCCACGTTAGCAAACAAATTAGGTTGCCGATCCAGGAGGAAAGTCGCCATTTCCGTGTTTTGACGTTTGAAAACGTTTATGTGGGTCCATTTAGTGAAGTCTTCAACTACATTTTACTCCAGGTTTTGCTCTTCTCAGGTCACTCCTCCTCAGAAACAGATAACAACATCTCCAGGGCTCTGAAGCAGCTGCTTCACTCGCCGTGTCCACTGTTTCCCCCTGTACCAGCCTAACTGTGGCCAAAATATTGTTGCCACACAGAGATCGTATTTGGCAACTCGCAATGGCGGCGTGTATTGGCTTATAGACGTAAATATAATTTCATTATCGAAACCGTTAACATTTATTTTATAATTATTTTTAGGCTAAATATAAGTTTTCTAGGAAATGTACTTTCATTCTGTACCCCCCAAATGACCTGTGGAGGTATTAGTTTTTAAAAAATATAGCTTTTAATAAAAATGTTGATTGACAGTAATGATCTTCAATATATTAAACTGTGTTCTTACATTATGCATGCCCTCCATTATCTTGTCAAAACCTCTCTGATCCATGAAGTTATAGATAAAGCATATTTATGTACAGATCACCTGTGGTATCTAAAACCATGACATTACCAGCTAATTGGTCCAGTAAGCCTGCACTGTTAGCAGTTGATGTAATTTTTACAATAAATATTACAACAATGTCTTGTATTTGAGGTTTAACTTGTATGTGGCAATGCATCGTGGGAAATTTATAGACGATCTTGTATCTGCCTGTATCATTATTGTAACTTTATTGTAAAAGCACTGGTTTACACTCATTTTACAGCTATCGCGTTGCATCATGGGATTGCTGCAGTCTGAATTTTGAATTTTGGCGGAAACAATCAGACGACGCAAACATTCTGGGACGAAGGTAACTTAACTTTATTTAACTTACTGTTAGTCTCTATGTATTCTTTATTTATTAGATATAACGCTAATAATTGTTCGAGTGCGGGGTGACGTGACGGTTTCGTCTGCTTTTTTCGGCGACGTTAGTTATCGCTTTCAGGTCAGGTCTGTATTCTGTTAGCTAGTGGGCTGTGAGGTAACATTAAAACAGAAATAAAGGAATAAAAAAAAGGATATAGAGAAATAACTAGATTGATAATCTTGATTAATCTGTCAACAGTGAGGCCGACAGAACGCCGCCTCGATGTACCCACCACACCCACACACACATTCTAACTCTGAACAGCAGTCATAATTCACACACAGCCTGGAGAATCCGAGTGCCTTTATTCATTTTATTGTCATCAGTTTGATGAACGCAGTCATTGTGATAGTGTTTCGACATATGTATTTTATTTGCAGAAGGTAAAAGAATCAGACACTACGACTTGTAAAAATAATTGTGCGAACACTGCTTTTAAACTGAACGTAACTGAGGCTTGGAGAGGCAAACGTTTACAGTATAGCCTACAATAGTTGTTTCCATTTTTTTTCTCCATATGTCGCGTGTCATAATACTTATTTTTCTTCCACAGCACACTTGTATCGATCTCCATTACTACTAGCCACCCTTGAAGCTGAAGACTGCGCTCACATCCTTTCAGTAAGTTATCAAGTCTTAAACTGAACTGAGCATGTTCAACATCTGTAATTTTATTTGATTCTTTTTTAAACTTCGTTCTCCACTGTTGCAACTTGCTGAAAGTGCTGTGTTGTGTGGTAAATTTCCATTCCGCTCTGGACTTCTGAGAAGAACGCCACGTCTGGCTCCTTTTAGTGCTCGTCGTTAGCTGTTGGTTTTAAAAGGTAGCCGCTTGTATGTTTGCTGTCATCATATAACTCAAAACCTTTATCAAGAATATACTTATAACATTATCTTTCATATTTCATACCTATTCAGCAAAATCAGTACGTGATGTAAGTGGTGAGCTTAACTAGCTCTAGAGTTGGCAAGCTTCACACAGCAACAGTTAAAAATGTTTCGTTGCAAATTCAGCACGTGTGGAGAGGAATTTAATAAAGTTTGCGATTTTACCCAGCACATGAAGTTGCATTGCAATAGTGCTAATTACAGATATCAGTGTGGTGTGCCTGAATGCTCAAGACAGTATGCTAAAATTCCTGTTCTTAAAGCTCACATGTACAGAGACCACAAAGCAGATGTGCCTTTGAGGAGTAGTGCTGGTCAGGGACCATGCACCCCTTTACAATGTGACTTTTGTGCAGTAAGATGTGAAACATCATCTTCACTAGTCAGTCACTTGAGGTCACATTTGCGTGACGGGTTACATGTTAAATGCCCATTTAGTGGATGTGGTAAGAGCTTCTCTGTTCTGTCGAGTTTTGCATCCCATCTTTCCAAGAAGCACCGCAGTGATCGTGTTGAACATGTAGAAAACTCCTCTACTGTAAGAACACCTGTTGCCAGTGAATCAACGAGTCAGCATGAACCATCTAATGTTAATTATTCTGAAGATGAGCAAGAAGTACCTGTTTCAGTTGATGAATCCCTCTTTCTTCAGAATATCACACTTTTCTATCTAAAACTTCAGGCTAAACTACTATTACCAGCTACAACAATACAAACAATTATTGAGGGATATCAAGATGTCCATGATGTCAGTCTGACAAATCTGCTTAATACCTTGAGTGAGAAACTAACTGTCCTTGGAATCCCAGAGGCCACAATCAGAAACATTATGGATGAAATGAGAAAAGACGATCTCCTCACAGCCTGTAACACTGGGCCTTTGAGCACAGACAGGAAAAGAAAGACGGCTTTTAAAAAACATTTTAATTATGTTGAGCCGGTCCCTCAGTTATTAGGTGTCGATGAGAAAGGTAAAGAATCGTTTGCCCAGTATGTGCCTGTTAAAGAAACATTAGCTGCGCTTTTTAAAAGCAAGTCCATGCAGGAGCAGTATACAGCAACACATTCTCAACCATCATCGGAGGGTATTTACCAGGATGTAAATGATGGAAAGGGAGCTAAGTGCAACCCTTTATTTAAAGCTGAGCCATCTTCTCTTGGTCTCATTCTTTACCAGGATGCATTTGAAGTGGTTAATCCACTTGGTTCTTCTAAAAAGAAACACAAGATTTTAGCAGTTTATCTCACTCTAACAGATATTTTGCCTCATAACAGATCATCCATAGATCAAATGCAGCTTGTTCTCTTATGTAAGGAGCAGGATTTCAAATATTTTGGGATGGACAAGGTATTTGAGCCCCTCATTAAAGACCTGAAATCTCTTGAGGAGACTGGCATTGAGATAAGTAATGGGCAAATTGTCAAAGGTCGACTGTGTGCTATTTCAGGTGACAATTTGGGATCTCACAGCATTGGCGGATTTGTTGAGAACTTCAGTGTTAGCCATTATTTCTGCAGGTATTGTGACATAAAAAGATCAGCTTTTGAGAGTTCTCCATTATGTTGTGGAAACAAGCGTACAGAACAATCTTTTCTGAATAATCTACAAAAATTAGAAAGTGGTGATACAAATTCTGAATGTGGTATCAAGTCAAACTCTCCTTTTAACCAACTGTCCTTCTTTCATGTTTGCCAGCCAGGATTACCCCCATGTCTTGGCCATGACCTGTTTGAAGGCATCGTTTCCAGTGACCTTAGTTTGTTGATCGGTCGTCTAGTTGAGGAGAAACATTTCAGCTACACACAGCTCAATAGATGCAGAGATCAGTTCAGCTATCAGGGAAATGATGCCCAGGACAAACCAGCTGATGTTTTACCAGGTAGCAAAAGACTTAGTGGACATGCAGTCCAGAATTGGTGCTTCCTGCGTTTGCTCCCTCTCCTGATCGGAGATCGCATTAGGAATCCATGTGAGAATCCTACCTGGCAACTTGTGCTGCAGCTCAGAGAAATTGTGGAGCTCATTTGTGCTCCAGCGATCACCACAGATCAGGTTGCTTATCTTAAAATACTCATTGAGGAGTATCTCTACATTCGAAGCCAGCTCTTTCCCGATGAGCGCCTGAAGCCAAAACACCACTATTTACTTCATTATCCAGAGCTCATTACCCACTTTGGCCCCCTTATTCGTCTTTGGACTCTCAGGTTTGAGAGCAAACACACATTCTTCAAAAGATGTGCTAGGAAGTTACAGAACTTCAAGAACATCTGTAAGACAGTTGCAGAGAGACACCAGCTCTTCCAGGCGTACTTGAGTGCAGGTGAAATGTTTCAGCCTAATGTGTTACTGGATAAAGAAATTCCATTCTATGTAAATGACTACAGTGCCAAAATCAAAGAGGCTGTTGTTGGTTTGCATTTTGAATCTGAAGATACAGTAGCATCTCACGCAGTGACAGTCAAGGGCACATCATACAAAAAAGGCATGTTTATTTTGCTGGGGAAAACTGAAGAGGAGTTGGAGGTCGGCAAGATAGAGCTGGTCGTTGTGCACCATGGCACTGTGTCCTTTGTCTCAGAAAAATACTATTTTGTTAAGTTGAGGGACATTGGGGTCTATAGTGTTTTGGGGACACCTCAAGATCAGTTTGTTTGTGTGAGGCATGATGATCTACTGGATTATTATCCTTTGCCAGCCTACAAAATGTGTGACATCACAATGATCTGTCTCCATCACTCCTTTGCAGAGACATATGGCTGCAGCACAGGGAGGAGCTCAAGAGGGCTGTCCTGGTAGTACTGCCGGACCTCCCCACAGACACACTTAGTACCTTGATGGCAGGCCTGGAGGAACTTGGTGTGGAGAACAAGGAAGACATGAGCCTTCTAAGTGAGGAGAATCTTCTGCCTTTTCTCCGTGTGGTCCAGTCTAGAAAGCTTCTCCGTGCCTATTCATCTCAAGGTAACTGTAGGTTGGGTGGTTTGGGTTATATTTGAGTTTCCAAGGTGGGGATGGCATCTGCATGGTATCTTATCACACCTTCCGTCCACTGCCTCCGCTCCGATCCGCTCCAGTCCGTCTTTTCCAGCGGGCTGTGAAAACCCTCGCACACATACTCTGCCTGACTCCGCCAGTGCCCTCTCCGTTCAGTCACAAAGCAGACGGACCTGAGCGGACGTGTCGGAGCGGAGCGCTGGCGGAGTAGTGGACTGCTGCTCATTGATTAACATAGCAACAAATTTGTTGCATTGTGGGGACTGGAGCGGGGCGGAGGCAGTGGACGGAGGGGGTCAGAGCTCAAGGCAGTTTCATTCTCATAATGATTTACAGTGATGGCCAGAAGTGTTGGTATTTAGAGAAAATAACCAAAACAGGACATTTTTAATATCTCAACACAAGTAAAACAATATTTGGTTTCCCCACATTTAACACAAAATATTATCGAAGTGATGTGGACAGGGAGTAATGCATGGTCAAAATTATTACTAACCTCCACAACTGTCCTTTGCAATGATTAAAAACACACTTTTGTGTCATTGAAGAGTTGTTGTTTTTTTTGTTTTTGTTTTTTTTAGGACTGCCACAACAATTTTTGAAATAAATGAAAAATGAATGGTTTTGTTTTATATATGATGACCGTTTTAAATAAACTACAGTATGTCTGGATTACAGGGGTCTAATAGTAAATATTTTTCAGGTTTCTCCTCAGCCCTGTCTCCTCCTGGCTCTCTACAAGTTTCCTCAACCCTGTCCCAAGTGGGAAGTCCACAACTCTCCTCCCCTGAGACACCCCGAATGTCCAGCCCAATAGCTCTGCCCTCACCACGCACACCATGGCCTGCAAATTTTAAGGTGAGGCAGGGTCTTGGTGATGGGATAGAGAGATTATATTAAAATGCTTAGCAACATGGTTCTGTGAAAGCATGTGTTGCAAGCAATATTTTGGATCACAAACATGGCACACAATGCAGAAGGAAGATTAGAAAAATCTTCATAGCCTGTTCCTCAAATCACATTTGGGCTTCTCAATGCTCTTTGCAAAACCCTGGAAAAACATATCTTTAAATCTATGTAACTGGCTGTGTATGATTTGTTTTTTTGGGAAACCCAGCCAAAGGCTATAAGACGGGCCACTTAGTGGAACTCTCAACAACTGTCTACAGACAGACCTCTTAATGTCTTGTGTTGTTACTACTGCTACCTTTGAGTGCAAAGCTGAAATTGGTTATAAATGCATCCTCAAAAGCTCATATTCTTGTATCCTCTCTAATGTTTACCCTTTTTTCACTATGCATCTTTGAAGGTTAACTGGGCGAAGATGACATCAGAGATCCAGTCAGCCATAGCAAATTCTACGAGACCAAATCCTGCTGCCAGGAGAGCAATGGTCAGAGAGCTGGTTGATCAGATGAGGGTGCACAATGTAAATCCAAATAGAGGGATCTGTGTGAAAGTTGTAAACGACATAATACATCAGTACCCTGCATGTTTTGGGGATGTGAATGATGATATTAATACAGCTGGAGCATCACTCGTCCAGCAAGTAAAAACCAGAATTGAGCATGTCAACCGAAACAACACACTGGCACGGTTAAGAAAGAATATGCACAGCAATTCCCATGCAAAAACAAATGCAAGAGGTCCTGTTGACCAGTATGGATGTGTTCGATGGGCACCTGAAGAACTCCCCTCAGGAGAGACTGAAGAAACCCTCCAAGAGATGAAGACTCAGATGCAGCAGCTATATGCCCAGGTAGGAATTGTGGAAATTTATATCTTGGCATCCTGATGCACAAACTTGTGTTTTATTTTTTGATAATGATGCATCCAACTTTTGACCCCACCCTCAGGAGGGAATGTCCGGCGTGGAAAGAGGAGCGCTTCAAGGATGGCTTCAGAAAACCTACGTTCTCCAGCGCCGTGATCTCAATGCCCACCCCCCACACAGTATCTCAAAACTAAAGGACGACTGGCCTTTTCTGTTCTCCTTAAATGGATTGTTCTCACACTTTCGTGAGCTGACTGGGATTCCTATTCAGGAGAAGCTGCCAGCCGCCATCGACACCAGGAGTCAGAACATCATGGAGTACTTCCAACAGCAAAAGACACCAGGTGTAGGGAAAGTCCTGGAAGCCTATGAGGGCAGTGGCAACAAAGCTATCTGCATCATCATGTGCCTGCTCGCTCACTTCAAGGAGGGAGATGGCATCTTCCTTAAGGTTGATGTGAGTATAACTTGCAGAGCATATGCATAAATTAACCATTCCCTCACTCCCTCCCAGCTGTTATTTTGTTATTGTTAATAACCAGAAAAAAAGTCACCAGTAGCCACATCCTTTGGTATGGACATTTTGCAGAAGCCCCAAAAGCTGCTTTCTTTATTGTCATATATTCAACTTACCTGTAGTTATTCTATGTTTTTTTTTTTTTTGTCTCAGCCCTCTGCCACAGCTGCCGACATCGAGAGATCTGTCACCCTGCCAAGTACACCTCGGCTAGTTGTGCCAGGTATAATTTTCAATTATTTTGTAAAATTTCTTTAATTCTTTATTGACTTCACGAGGTTGAGGGAGGACTTTTGCTCCAAAAAATGGTTTTCCTTGAGTTATGGTGAAGAGTGGTGGTCAAATAAGAATGCGTATTTCAATGTAGTGTGAGTCTTCCTCCATTTGAACATTAACACATTGCTTTTCGGTTGCTGTAGTGTTAAGTGCAACTTTTAGTCATACTGTTAATGGTTATCATATTGTTATTGGCTTTCAGGAGAGATAGTGAGCGGTGCAGACAAATGGATTATGTCCATCGAAGGAGCATGTGTAATGGGGCCCCACAGCAACCTCCTGCATGGACTGGCAGCAGTCTTCTCTGCCTACTATGTCTTCAACCTACAGTATCCAGCCGAAGCTGCTAGTACACTTGAGTTCATCCAGAGGTGTGTTTAAACATGACACTACCATTAAAATTATCATAGCCAACACTTGACATATGTAAGGATCTTAATCAATAATTGACAATTTTGTTAGCGTTAGGGATGTCAATAAGTTGTCCCCCGTACTACTTTGCATTTTGTGTGATCAGATCTTACACATTACTTTGCAGGTAGGTACAAGCAAAAGTAAAATCATGCTCTCCAATTCAGTGAGAAACAGATGAGAATTGATGACAGTTACACACAAAGACACTCTTACAGTCTCACACTACTTATTTGTCTGTGTGTGTCTCCTTCACACACATAACAGCATTCATCTAAAGTACCTTAATGTGTCATGTTGTCTATGTCAGTTTTATAAGCATGGTCTTCTCACATGCATGTGTTTTTGCCTGTCATACTATAGAGTAAGGGTTGGCAATTAATGTCACCAAGGGGTCACATGAGGAACTGGGGATGTTGCAGAGGGCTGAACAAAAAGGCCAGATTTAAATCCATTAATTGTAGCTTTTTTTTTTTGTTTTTTGTTTTTTTTTTAGCCGTTTTAGCTCATACATACACACACAGTCATCTTCAAAATTATACATACCCTCCAATTAAAGAAAATGCTAAATTCAAAATAGTAATTCAAATGACAAGAAACTAAAAAAAAAAGAAAAAGTATTTTAAATAAGAAATTTCAAAATTCTGATTTAGTTAACTGAAAATATTGCTTTTGAATTAAAGTTTAATAGAATAATAATAAAAAAAAAACATAACTGTCCAACAAATGAGGGATTAAAGCACCTTGCTCATGAACAGTAGGCCAAAGTACCTTTTAACAGGTGTAAAAGTCTTATTGAATATTACAGAAAGCACGATTACAGTGATTGTCACAAAGGCTTGCCCACCAACAATTTAGTTCAGGAGCTCCATCATGCTTGTTCAATTATTTTGTTTTTTGTTTGTTTTTTAATATTTCTGTTGAACCACAATTCAAAATCAATGTCCTGATTTTCAGAATTTTTTTAATGTAATATCACTTTTTTCAATTTCAACTTCTTTCACTGACAACTGATTTTTTTCTTCATTTGTTAGGATGTATTAATAATTTTGAGGATGTCTGTCCGTCTGTGTATCTGTCCTCAAAATTATTCATGCACTCAAATTGAAGAAGAAAAAAAAATCAGTTGTCAGTAAAATAACATGAAATTGACTAATTTAAAACCATTTCAAATTACAAAAATTGTATGAAAATCATGACACTGAATTTAAATTGTGCTTTATACAAATCCATTTGGTAAATTTCAGCTCCTAAAGGCTATACGGATACCTATAACACACATACATACATACCTAATTATACCAAGTCAAAAATCGCAAAATATAAAAAAGCTTAAAAGTGGGATTTTCAAATTCTGCATATCCAATCTTAAAAATTCCAACTTCATGGGGGATAAGTTATCGGGGTAAGTCGTCATGATATTGGACACATCAGTATGGCCAATGACGTCATTATTTCCTGTTATCAGCCAGATAATTATCGACCTGATAATCATCGTGCATCCCTACACACATATTTACACTCATATAGCCAACTTTGCCTCATTCATTGCACTCATTCATTCATAAAAATCCATTAATGTTTCATGTCATAGTTATGGCCACATCATATCAGTCTTAAACATTACCTGATAAGTGTTTTTTTTTTCTTTTTTCGTTTTCAGAGCCTTTTGCGGCATAAATTCGCAGACGGGCAGCAAGGCAGAAAGAAAACGAGGGCTTAACGCACCAGTCTGTACACTGCTTAGAAAACTGTTGGACTTTGAATTGGTGGGTAGGGGACAAACTTGATCACTTTATTGTATTTGCAATATGTGCTTGAAAAGACCAAATGTACCTCTTTGTTAGATCACCTGTACAGTACTTAGATTTCATAAATATCCTTAAAAATTCATGTTCAACCAGTTTGGTACAGTGTAATAGCAACTGCTGAGAAAGTTAATCTATGGTTATGTACCATCTGAGCTGCCTTTTTTTGTCTATGCTTTTACTGGTAGTCTTCATAAGTGTGTCTTGATCCTGCTTGTTTGATGTTTTATCCATTTCTTTCATTTCAGTGTTTAAATCAGACTAGAGGAAATAGTCTAAATAGTCAGGTTATTTCTCAGTTACTTCTCCTATTTATGTATTGCAATGTTGAAAAGCTTTTATTCTGGACTGCAGTGTTGAAAAGCTTATGTTTTTGTAATGCAACGTTGGAAAAAAAAATCTATTTTTGTATTGTAATGTTGAATGAAGTGCATTGTTTATCCCATTTTCTCTTGAATTTCAAGGGAATAAAAAGGAAAAAAAAAAGGCAACTACGGTTTTTCTTTGCATAGGTCTGAAAATGGTCATAAATCCAAATTACAGCATTTGTTATATTTACAATATTTTATCCTGTGAAATTACAGGAAATTCCTGGCTACTGAGTTGCTGTAAATATAACTTTTTGTTGTAGTATTTACAGTACTCCATCCTGTGAAATTACTGGAGAATTACAGCAAATTTACACTATTATATTGTAATTAATTACAGTAGGATGTTGTATAAAATACAGTACCTTGTTGTAATTATTTTACAGTAACAGTCCTGTATACAGTTTACAGTAAATTTACGGCAACTATTAGCCAGGAATTTCCTGTAAAATTACAAGAAATTTCTAACAGTGTGGACTTTTTGCAGTGCATTGTGATTTAGACGTTTGGAGCAAGGAGTGAACACTTTGGCTTTTTGTTGTGGTCCTTGATCCATTACTGACCACTTTTGCAGTGCAATGGGCTCTATCTGCACCATGGCGGGTGTGCTTGGCCTGCAGCAATGCTGAGGTGGGTGATAAGCGTCAAAGCAACATCCAAGAGAATGCCAAGACCCAAGGATTAACACAAAAACTCAGCCTTGTAACATGATGATCAACTTCATTCGAGCATGGCAAAGAACAGAGCTCCTTTAGCCACTAAGGGCCCGATTTACGAAAGGTTTGCGCTTGTTAAAACAGGCGCTATCTTCATTACGCACGCAATAATCCGCCAGAGCTGATTTACAAAGCAGGGCAAAAGGAGGTTTGCGCCTGTCAAGGGGCAAAATAGCGCCGCTGTCCATTTTGCGCATCTGCTGCAGATGAATATGCAAACTGGGCGTTTCTGCCAGAAGGCGCAAAATATTGGGAGGAGACTATGCAAAAGTCAGCCTCAAAAAAAGCCTCAGTTTAACACGTGCAATGTGATCTATCAACTGTTCAAAGGAAAGCGGGGGCAAAAGATTGCGTGTAATTTAGCACGTCTGAAAAGCAGGTATAACTGGCAGCTTTACGCACTGATGGCTGAAAGAATGCTGCACACAGGACTGCAGACATCGGGTCAGAATCATTTTTCATGATGTGTTCAGGCGACACGTCAAGTTTTCATTATTTAATTAAATAACAATCAACATCACTGTTAAACACGGGTTATTCTAGACATGAACCAGAACATCTGCAGCTGCAGCATCATGGTGGTTAAAGCTGATATTAATTATGTCTTTTTATTTTCTTTTACTTTTTGCCAATGGCATATTTTTAAATTAAAATCATCTCCTGCTCCTCCACGCCGCAGCGACTGCTGCTGCTCTGAGGTTGCTGTCCTGGGTGAAGTTGGCCCCCACCCCACAAAAAACTCAGTGAAAATAACCAGTAACGTCGCACAAACTAATGATGCTATTTTTTTTACTGAGTTTTGCATGGGGTGGGGGGCAATTACGCAGGTCCCGCGCCTGGCATTGTGCCAAAGAGCGCGCAGTCTGTGCGTAATATCAGATCATCTTCAACAGCGTGTCCTTATCCACGTCCTTAAACTGGCCTCTTCTTACGATCCACAGGGAAACCTGCTGCATTGTTTTTATTTATAGTTATTATGAAGAGTTCATTTGCAAAAACAGACAAACGCCACTGTGGAAAAACGGAGTTAACTGCTTTTGTTGCTGTCAGGTACAAACGTCATATCTCCATTTGACATCATTAAAACCCTCTACTTCACGTGAGCTTGTTTTTCTGAAAATATTCAAAAGTAAATGAAGAGTTTATGTGCAAAAGCAGTTAACTCCGTTTTTTCTAAATGGCGTTTGTCTTTTTTTGCAAATGAACTCTTCATATTTATCTTATATTCTGTTTTTTATTTGCCTCATTATATCTCTGAAACTAACATCTCTCTATCAGGATGAATTTCATTTTGCGTTTACCACATGCTCTTCTGAACTTTCCGTGGCGCAGTCGGAGCGCACGCTAAATCCTCATTTAAATCCTGCTGTTTGCGCCAGTTACAGATTGCGCGTGTAATCTTTGTAGATCACCCGCAAACGCTAAAATGACAGCGCACGCTATTTTTTTGCGAGGCAAAGACATTAGACTCGCAATTTGGAGTCTTTCTAAATCAGGCCCTAAGT
>JALJCO010011700.1:0-286161 GCA_023101725.1 Atherinomorus stipes
TGTTGAATACATGTTTTTTGAACTGGTTGATATTAGTAATTTATTCCATAAATTCACTCCACAGATTGTAATATACATACTCTTCAAAGTTAATCAAATGATGAATTTCAGTTTGGCATTTTAGCAGTGAAATGAATAATCACAGGAGTTTTTGTATGTTTGTTTTTTGTGTGTATGTATAGTAGCACAAGGATGATGTGATGTAAAGAGCTTTTTAATTTAAACTTTCTTGTCCTCCGTTTTCCCATGACAGCCGTCAGCGTTCACACTACCAACCACTCAGCTCTTCTGGTGTTTTTTCAGATTCTGCTGCTGCTGCATTTGCAGGAAAACTTATCAGCAGATCACTTCCCACATGGTGCAAGACTTTTCCCCCGGATGAGTGTAACTGACACTGTGGGTGTGGAACTACAAGAGCTTTAATGACAAGTACAAAGTGGAGGTTAAAAGGACACTGTTAAATTAATGAAAACTAGAGTTAAAACATCTCATGTCCTTTTTAAGGACAACTTGAAACATTAGGCAAGTTTTTTTTTTTTTCTAAGTTTCTAATCATGGCTTCTCAGCCTTGCATACTTTTGATTTTTCCTTTTCACATCATCCACTTATCTTTGTTTTTGTAGAGATGTGGGTTGCAGTGGAATGAAGAGTTTCCTTTTTTTTCTTTTCTTAAATCCTTGCTTCTGTCTGTGCATGCTGAAATCCCTCCGGCCTTATCAGGCCGCCTGCCCTCCACCATGCAGAGGGCGGCGTGTCACCCTTATTTGCCCCGTGTATTGTAAATAGCCAATTGCAGCATTTGAACAATGAACCCAGGATGTTGCTAAGGCCTTTTATTTACACTGCGGGCAATTAAGAGTAATTGAGATGAAGTTGAACGCCGTGAGTCAAGGCTTGATGGCCTGCACGTGAGGGAGGGAGTAAACATGCAGAGGTTAAAGCTGCAGAGATGGGGAGAGATGAATGCATTGCTTGGGAAAAGGAGGGATGAAAATTGAGGCCACAAGCTCTTTGTTCGGCTGCACACACACACTTTTGTAAAATGGGGCAAGCATTGAACGTTTGAATTTCAATCAGCGGTGGCTATCGATCATCTGGTTCACCGTTCAGTCAGCTGACCCCCTGCAGGCCAGCTGCATGACTCCGTACTGTTTGTTTGTGACGAGCGGTGACTGAAATCTCTTTTCTCGCACGGCTTTTTTCTCCACTTCCTGCATGATTAGCCCGCTCCGTCCCCACGTCACTTTATGTGCGACGGTAAACAACAGCAGCCTCTGTGACGTGCTCGCTGCAGATCTCGTTACAAGTTGTAACAGACACCACCCCTCCACTGACCCACCCCGGTAACCCAGTGCAGGAGGAGGGCTGGCCTGCTACTTGTTGCTGTGTGGTGGAGAGGGACGGCATAGCGGCAGGGCAGCAGAGAGGCTTCGGCTGTTTGAAGTACTGGAGTGTGACTGAGGGGGGGGGCAGCGCTCGATCTGATGCTGTGATCGCCTCAAAGCAGCTGAATTTTAAAAGTATTTTGGAGCTAATCTGAGGACTCTTGCGGATTTTCTCTTAAACTCATCTCATGGTGTTCTTCTTTTCTCTGACTTCACTGTGTGCCATTTCTTCCTCCTCTCAGCTGGTGTAATTACAGTCTTTGTGACCTTCCACTGATCCAGCTGAGAAATGCCAGAGGAAAAACCCAGGTGCCCACAAAATATGTCTTTACCCACAACTTTGTAAAATTGCACCTCTTTTGAAAGCTGCAGCAAAGTCCATGTCCTGGTTGTTGCTAGTTCACCTGCTGTGTGCCAAAACGGTTTAAGGACTGGGTTTGGATGGTAGAGGCTGTATGCACCTAGAAGAAATGAGTTAAAGGAAATGTTTGCACATTGATTGCTTTTCCTGAATAAAATAGTCATTATGATGTGTTTAATGTCTCTGGGATTGTCTGACAGAGCAACTTGCACTTTTTTTTCACCAAATTTTGATAACAGGAAACCAAAAATGTGATTTTAAAGGAACTAAAAGCAGGAATTGTGAAGAATAAACATGCATGTCCAGGTTTTTAATGCTAATGGGTGATGAAGCGTTAAAAAAACAAAAAGAACGAGCCCACCCACGTCTCTCTTTATTGTATTTAAATGTCACATCAAGGTGTACAGACCAAACGCTGCAGGGGCGTCAGGTTTACATGCAAAGTCTACGTAAGCGTGCATGAAGGGGTGTTGAACCTTCTTGCGGTGCATTTAGGGCACTGGGCGCGGCGCGTTTGCCACGCCTGACATGCGTCACACGTGTCAGGCGTGGTGAACGCCACAGTAAGAAAATCCGAACTTTTGACGCGGGGCCGGCAACCAGTCAGAGAGACTCGGCATGTCTCAGTGCCGTGACGCAGACACACATTTACGGACAGGACGGGAAATACTGAGGAGACACTGGGGAATCTCTTCACTCCACGGGGACAGTAGAGGATAAACTGTGATCTGGGTCCGGTCCCGGGTTATCGAACAGCAACCTGCTGTCCCGATCGGGGACGTGAGATTAAAATGCCGTCCCGATGCGGGACTGTAGGTCATTAAATTGGGCCGGATAGGATGAAAGCTGAAAGTGCCCGTTGTCGGCGTGCGGTTCCTGGAGCAAATGGTGAAACTAACTAAACTCTGGACACCTCTAAGCAGTCTGGTGAATCCACACATGGCACAGAGATGCTTGACAGCGTCGTCCTCCGGCTTTGTGAAGCAAACGAAGCTAAACAGCTGCTCAGTTTCATCCACCATCGTACAAACACACAGACAAAGGAAAACAACCGGGTCCACATCCACACTTTAGACACTCTTGCCGTGCGTTAACAGCTTTTTGGTCTCTGAATGTCAGCGTCTGATTTAATGTGAACCAGCGTCAAACTTCAGGTGTCAAGCACGTTTTTGCCGCCGACATCTCGTTCGGTCTGAACGTAATGTTAGCCATGTAATGTTAGCTTAGCTGCTTAATAAAAGCCTTTATGTACAAAATGTCCATGTGATGTGTGGGGAGTTGGAATTAAAATTAATTTCTTTGGGAAGCAAATCTATAAAATACAGTAATAAGCAAGAATTGTGTCCGATATAAAAGTTGAACCAATGATGATCAGACAGAAGCAGAGCTTCATTTGCTTCTTCTATTTTTTTTCTTAACCTAAGTAACTATTTTACCAGCTACCGCTCCTAAATGTCGCATCGCCCAGATTGTACGTTGTTGTTGACAGTTGGAGGTCATCTTTGATGTGTGTTCAAGTTGTTTTTTTCCTGCAAAAGCTTCAAACATAAGGAGCATCAGGGGTTTCTGCCATTGCTTGATGTTGCTTTGGTGTTTAAACAGGCTTAAGGGCGCATATTCAGATTTAAATGTTTCCTGCAGTATTTATAAGACCGGTGTTCTGGAAAATGTGGCTCATTGGAGCTGAACTCGAGTACATTTTGGGGATTAGCAGCAGCTTGGTGTCGCACCAGACAAGGTCAGATCTGATGTCTTCTGTGACATAAGGGACTTTCTTGTTGCGGTCAGAGCAAGCTGATGGCCACTGGAGCAGAGCTGAACAGGTTGCATAACTTTATCCGCCACCTGCAGCCGTGGTGACGCTCGTCTCTCCCGTAACAGACTTTCAGTACAGGTTTCTGTACCGAACTGAAATTTTTCCTACTTCTGTTTTCAGCTCACTTGTGGAACTGATGATGAGGAAGTTTTGCTTTGTGATGGCTGAAAGGTTACTATTAACACAATACTTCACCCCCCCCCGCCCCGCCGCTACAAAATGCCTTCATGCTTTCATTTTCTAAAATCCAGAATGTTGTTTTACTTTTCAAAACATTATTTGAATAAACAAAAAGCCACATGCGGAGATTTTCTAATAATCTAATGTGATAAGATGGAGATGCAAATCTGAGTTTTAAAGTTGGAAATATTGTCGAGACCTCCAAGTGAAACCCCCTTTTTAATTAAGATGTTTTGAACAATGACGTTAGAAGACATTAAGTGAGAAACCACAGTGAATGTCAATTTATTTTTCTAGTAAAACAGACGGAGACGCTTTGATATAAAAATATACCATGAACTTGGCACGCAATAAGGAAATTTGGGGTTGGATTATTTTTTTGCTGTAACAATACTTCTAAACAATAAACCTTACACGGATGGAAAGTCTTTATTTCCCTTGGTGCTACATCTGTAAGGAAAATGCATTTGTGGGATGAGCAGCTCATTGACCATTAAAAACTTGCCTACTCTTGTATTTTTATTTACATAGTTTGTATCATTTTTATGTTAATAAAAACAAACAAAACTACTCCAACATTGAATTTTTCCTTTTCTATAAATAAAGTATTTCTTTCTTTCCATTTAACTTTCAATGGCCAAACATAAAAAGTATGGCTGAATACAGCTGCTGTGTGCGACCAGCAAAAGGAACAAAGAAGAAGAAGCATCACTGTATTTGTTGGCTGCACAGACCACCACGTATACTGGTCCATTCTGGCCTCCTGACCAATCAGCTCTCTTGGACACAGACGTTCCCATTTATGTACATCAGGGATCCGCAATTCCGTTCCTCGAGGGCCGGTGTCCTGCAGGTATTATCAGCTGCCCGGCTGCAACACACCTTGTGACGTGCAGAGCTTGATGTTAAGCTCTGCACATGTTTGCTAATTACCCACTGATTGGAGTCAGGTATGTTGCAGCAAGGGAGCTCCTAATACCTGCAGGACACCGGCCCTCGAGGACCGGAATTGGGGATCCCTGATGTACATGAAGTCAACCTGGATGAACCTTCATTATGCCATTGACTCGTTTGTTTTCGTTTATTGGATGACTGAAGTCCGAGGAAACGATGTTTAGACAATTTAACGGTTTATTCATGTAACATATGGGATCTCAGGCAGGTCATGTCATCCAGGATTAGTCGCTTACCCCTTTTCCACTGGCCAAAAAAAACCCGTTTTAACCCTTGAAAAATCGGCTTTTAGTGGCAGTGGGAATGACTCATCGACCCGCTTTGACCCACATCAAACGACTTAGCAAGCGATGCGGGTTTAAATCGCCTTCAAGTGGCTCGGCTCCGATCGGCATGCAGTGGGAACACCAGACCCGGGTTTGACCTGCGAAATTACGTGATGACGTTGAGCGCAACATGCGTACGTCACATCGCACCAGTCGCGTGTGATATAACAAGCCAAAACAACGCCAGCGTGATGGCGTCACCAGACTTGCAGCGGTAGGATCAGAGGACACGCCGCTAGCCAGCAGGTGATCAAACCCGGCTCAAACCCAGGGAGATGCTGCTGAATTACCATCACACTGCCTCCACAAAGCTGATATCCTGTTTGTGCAGAAAGCATCCTCTGTGTTCCAGCGGGCCCGTTTCCAACACCAGTACTAGGACATGGAACTAGGACTCGCTCTATATAATGCTGCAGTTGTCCTATGCCACAATCTTATTTAGATCAAACGTGGTGTGTTTGGAGCAGATCCCAGCAGACTACCGTATCACGGTCTATGACAACAGATGGCAATCAGGCACCTGACTGTCTGCAGCTGGGGTGCCAGAAGCTGAATACAAGAGTTGATGTCAGAATAATCTTTGGCACTAGCAGAAGGGGTTTGGCAAGTTTTTCATGGGCGCACCACACATAATCATCTCTGCTGCTCATTCCACAAATACAGTTTCCTTACAGACATGGCTTCTTTTAAAAGGGAAATAAATTAGATTTCCAAAAGTAGTTCAAATTTATTTCCAAGAAGCATTTTAGTAGCAAAGAAATGATCCACCAAACTCAGACATCCTTACTGAAAGTGAAATTTGGCACAAAAAGTACTATTACAGGGTTTGAAACTATATAGCGTATTTATTTCTGCACCAACGTCTGGGCAAAGACATCTCCACTGGAACTGCACTTTTATGGTAGAATAGTTTTTTATCATTTACTTTGTATAATTGATTTGTCATTCTGTTGTTTGCAGAACATATTTTTTCTAAAATGAGTACCAAACAGAGATGGTTTGCCTTCATATTGTCAGGATTTATCATATCACATTCTGTTGAAGGCCGCAACAGTTGTCGGTCTGATTTAGGTCCAACAAGGACAGTTTTCATTCAGAATCCATTCAGTTGTGGCATCAGAGCATGACCTTCATGGAAACGACCGGCCCCACAGCACCAGTGCTCTGCTGTCACCTACTGCAAATCATTTTCATTTCAACAAACGGTTTCAGCTTCATTGCTGCAGATTATTGGCATTACTGCAATCAACATTTAAAGTTCGGCCAATCTGCTCCTGGATGAGCTTCTCTTTCTTTGTTTTGACCGTCTCATAGTCTGCTGCTAGGGAGTTACAGAAACTGCAGGTGGTTACTACGGTGACAGTTTCTGCCGTTTATGATTGTTTGCCTTGAAAGAAAGGAAAACAAAAAAGACTGACAGCAGCGCTCTCTGATAAGTTCAGATTTTCAGTATGCAGCACTCTGAAAATGCACACTGGGTGCAGATCTTCCTCTTAGCTGAATACAGTCACATGATCTCTACCCGCTGGTAGAAGTCGAGGGGGGGGAAAAAGGTTATGGTTCTGTTGTTCAGGAGAAAAACATTGTAGACACAAAGTTTGCTTTTATTTTCCCTGTTGGCTAATTTTTAAAACTACAAGTCAGTGTTTTCACTTGCAACAGAAAACTGTTTCTACTCATTATAACCTGGTTTGGTAGAAATGTGTCACACATGTGCAGTAAAACAGCCTTAACAGGACACATCCAGCGCAGCTGATGTGTAGATGTGTTGAAAGTGTCCTTTGTTCGAGTGCAGTGTGGCTCCTCCCAGCTCAGCATTTCTCTGAGTCAGGTGATGGTCAGCAGTGAAAAGCGCTGCCCCGGCACAAAGCAGCACCACGACCGAGCCACACTCTTCCCATCGCACGACCGCTGCTGGCAAACAGAGCTCCAGCTGACTCATGAGTCCTGTGTTATGACTCCGGTGAAGTGGGCCACTGTACTTCATCCCTTCACACTGTTTAGATTGGCGTCCGGCTGCTGTCAGAGACGGCTCAGGCATGACTCAGGACTTATTGGCCGCACCGAGTCATGATGATTGTGATAACAAGTTTGCTACTGTTGAGGAAAACCCTGCTTTCGCTCTGTTTGCCAATTTCTAAGAAAAGCTTTGTTACATTCGTCTATTTATCACAGATCCATCAACTCTGGAAAAAAACAATTTGTGGTCCTATAGAATATACTTAATTAACCCTTATATACACTAAAAAAATCAATTCTGTTTACGCATATTTTACATGTAATGCTAAAAACGTGTGTTTATGAGTAATGTTTGCTACATATATGCTCATACCGTTAAATCTTATTTCAGCACGTCACATATACTCAGAAATACTAAGTAAGTTTTAATCTGAAAGTCTGATGACTTTGTTGTAGTTGGTCCTGGAGTGAGTTTGTTTGAATATTTCCCATCATGCTTTGTGGCTTCCCCGTTCCATTCTGCACCACGAGTTAAATATGTGTGATCTCTTTAGGTTTTCCCAGTATGCATCACTTCTAATTATATATTCTTTAAAGTGAATGGATGGATATATTTATCAAACTTACTATAAACCAACCAACTAATATTTGTGTGGTTCATAAATAGCTCGTCATGACCCACGGTGACACTTCCACTTATGAAAACCTGATGCTGTGACTGCTAAATACGATTGGGGGGGATGTTGGTTGCTAAATACTTATGAAATGTATTAAAACTCATCAGAAATCTTGTCTGTTAATGTTGTTCAGTAATTTTAAGTGAGTATTCAATTAAAGTATGAATTGATTTATCAATACAGTGAGTCCTATGTTAAGCCCCTAAGCAACCAAACGGCACCTGCCCCAGAAAGCCCACCACCCCACCTATGACCAATTCGTAGGGGAAACGCTGACTTTTCTCAAATTAATTCCATTTACTTGGATATTTCTTGTGCAAATTGTTACAATTTTTCTAAAAGTAAATTGCACAAGCTGTTTTTTTCATTATGTTTTACATATATAGAACAGAATCAGCAAAAAGATGTCCACATTAAGGTTTGAATATTAAAGTAAAATACAGGTATTGAGATGTGGGGTGGTTTTTATTTACAAAGGGACGTGTATGCAGGGACTGGCTCTGAGCTGCTGAAGCAGAGAAACACATTCACACTGAGCTTTTCAATGACATGTTGCCCAGCATGGCCTCTTTGATGCCTGGGCTTCATTTGAATAGCATCTGCACATAGATTTGCATCCAATTTGTGTGCTATGAGATCAGGAAAGAGGTGCATCTTATCGGCTCACCTCATACTTAGACATTCATCAAACCATCAAACCATGAACCTGTTTGTTTTTGTTCTCACCAAATATGGAAGCATCACAGAGGAAATAAAACATTGCTAAAGCAGCTATCATTATTGTGTCTTCAGAACTCTGCAGCTTGAGATTTAAGGAAATTTAACCTGTTTTATTTTTATTCTATAACCTTTATTTGACCATGAAAGCTTTATTTAGATCAGCATTTCTTTTCCAAGAGTGTCCTGGCCAAGATAACAGCAGAGCAGCTGAGGAATTTTACATGCACACAAAAACTCACATTCAAACTGACAAATGAAACAAAATAATAATTTACAAGTAAAAAAAAAAAAAGTAACTATATGTTTGTGAATATAGATGTATGCTTGTAAGTAGTATGGAAGCTCACTGTATAAGTAAACTATAACAGAATGCAAAAAATAAATTGAAATAGGATAAAATAAGAATGAAATGAAATTAGAAAGCAGACAATGCAACAAAGCAGTCATAAAAACACAAGTACGTATTTATAAAATGATGTGCATTTGAATATGATGTAAAGTGCAAAACATTTGTGCAAGAGTACAGTTGTAAACAGTAAACAGGACATGACGCGGGGGTACATGGATGTGACTCCGGTTTAGCCTGGTACACCAGCCTGACCAACGGCGTGTATGAAATACACAGTAAGTAAGTCTCGGTTAGTTGAAGACTAATTTCCAATTGGAGATGAGAGGTGGGACTAACCGCAACAGGGTGAACCAGAGAGAACCAATCAGAGAAATGCAGACAGGATGTAAACGTCTTTTTGTAAGAGTGAAGCCCTCAGAGCAGAAGCTGTTGTGGTTTTAAGGACACTTGCAGCTCATTTAGACATCAGAAAGGGCATCGTTATATCGTCCTCTGAGTCGCCATAAAAGACGTATCCAAAAGTCCCGCCTCCCGCACTGTGATTGGTCCGGTCAGTTTTTTAGTAGAATCACTTTCCAGTGGAGGGAACCCAGATTGACTTGCCGTGTATCTCATACATGGCGCTGGTCAGGATGGCGTGCCAGGCTAACTCCTCTAGCATGTAGATGTGTTTCAATTGAAGATGAACAAGTGGCTTCTTTTTGGTCTTTATTTTCAGTTTTGGGTGAATTGTTCAGTGTTTTTTTTCTTTTTTTTTTTCTTTTAACTTTATTTATTTAGATCAGTATGTATTTTATAAAACATGGAAAAACAAACAAAAAAGGACAATCTTAAACAATATTGAACAAGCTGGGGGTTTACGAGGAATCCAACCAATCAATTAAGACAGTGACATTATGTAAGACAAAAAAAAAAAAAAAAAATCAAGCGCTGTTTTCCTATAAGAAAATATCCCATTTTTCCCAAAGGCATCACCTTTTTCTTTTTGCAGTCTTAAGTGAAAGGTAATAGGTTCCATACAGTAAATATTATTAATTATAGCCATCCATTGCCAGAAGGGGGGTCCTTGTGTAGCCATTGTTTTATTATGGCTTCTTTGCTTGCCGTCAAAATTTTTAAAAGGTACTTATCAACTTTGGACAACTTTGGGTCAGGATTCTCTAAATAAAAACACACGTGTGAATATGATGTCAAAACCAAGTACTCTTTTAACTGTACGATGGACACCTTCCCAAACTGGGTCAAGTACGGTGCATCCCCCGGAAAAGTGAGTGTGGTCTGCTGGGCAGTAAACACCCCTGCCAACATTTGGCTGATTACCTGTCTGCCTAAATTTTGTATTAGCGGTTATAAAATATCTAACAATATTTTTCCAGGAACAATCCCTCCACATGTGTGAATTTGTCGTAGTGATCTGAGCGCCTATAATAGTTTTCCAATCATCCGAATTAATTTCCATCCCCCAGTTCCCTTTCCCATTTGTCCTTAATATAAAGGGTAGATTCTTCATTTTTTATATTCCAGTATAATTCGCCAATTATCTTCTTGAACAGTTTCGATTTGAACGCATTTGTAAACATTTCTGTGATACATCAAAAGTTGTCTATCTGTAAGCTTTTAATATTTTTGTCAAAGTAACGTCGAAGCTGAAGGTACTTTTAAAAGTCACGTCGGTGAAGGCAATATTTGAACTGTTCAGTGTTGAAATGACTAAATGTCTTGTTTAAATGTTTAAAAAAGCCAAGTGTCATCACTGCAGTGTGATTAAAACATTCAAGGTTGGCTTATTGGAATAATGCTGCTGCATGAGCCAAATTTAATTAAACGTGAGGTACATGATGACAGCTTCACTTATTTATTTATTTGTTAATTTAAGTAATCCATTCCCAGATTTGTTTACGGTGTTAACAAAATGATTTGCAGGGGGGTGTTCCAGCCGAGCATTCGCTGCAGAGAAAGCTGTGTTGAACCGTCACCATCACAGACAGTTTTGTGGTTGCAAACTTGTGGTGTTTGTGTGTGTGTAAGTGCAGACGTGGGTTTTTAAAGAGCCTCTGCGCAGCCAAGTTGTTTGTTTGCGAATCTTCAGGCTTGTGTGGTTGTCATGGTGACCGGCCAGTGTTAGGCGCTCTGCAGCATTTCACAGATGTGCCACGCTTTGTTTAAATGAACTCTGCGCAGGAATGAGCTATTATCACACTTTGACTCCTCATTGTGGCACACGGGCATGAATATGCATCAAGGCAGCTTTGGGCCAGAAGAGAGTAAATATCAGCGGACTGCTGACAATGGCTGCTTTCTCTGTCGGGCTGCACTTTGGGCTAATCCACTGTTCTAGCAGTGCAGCAGAGGATTGCACACATGAGTCTTTGCATTGACTGGATGTAGCCAGGCTCCTTCTTTTGGGGAGGGTGGGAATTTTTTTTATACTATCTTCAAGCTGTGCGGTACATTCGCCTACACACTCACCCTTGTGCATATGTGTGCTGGAGCAGCAGCCAAGGCAATAGATAAGTGTAATAAGGCGACTGTGCTGAGTCGGCACTTTGCAGTAACAGCCTGCTTGAGTGCCTAGCTGGATGAAGGCTGCACCTGAGAGACTGTCACACTCCATCACAGCTGTTGGCTGGTGGAAAACACACTTCCTCTTCACTGCCAGGAGAGAGGCTTGTATAGAACTGTGTGGTATGTTGCATGTGTATGTGAGAGAGAAGCTAAGAAAAGGCTGCTCCTCTTCAGCGCTTCAAGTGTGACCGTTTTACTAAGCAGTGATCTCACATCAAAGAAGAAGAAATGGTTTAAACCTTCTCCGTACTTTCTTTGTTTTGCCCCTACACAACATTGGAGACATCTTCTCTTTAGCTGTCTGCATTTGGGGTGCTACAGGTGTTGCTGTGGAAAGCTCAATCACATTTCTATTGGAGATGGTTGTTCATCATAAAAAATGTGTAAAGGTACCAGAATTCCAGCAAAAATCACTCAAGCTGCACAGAGTTCAAACCGATGGAGAAAAATGGTTTACAAATCAGAAAACGCCTTAAAGGTACAAAGACTGAGATAATACCACCTGATCCCCAGATACAGCAGAGTGCCAGTAATGAGGTGCTATTTTGGCTATAACGGTTCTGACTATAGAGAAGCGGATGCAGTTTTCATATCATCACATTAAGTTATGAGGCCCTGCCCCTCATGCGTAGAAACTAAAAGGTTGACATGAAATGTAGAACTGAAGTTTTCTTTTATGATTAATTAGTTGACTACTTTTTAAACAATTATTTAAAGGTGCCATGACATCAAATTTCACTTTTCTGTGGTTTTGGGGGTATAATATGATCTGCTGGGCACTGATGAGACCATGTGAATGTCAAGAGTGAATATCAAAGTCCCTGTTCACGGACCGTCAGCTTTGTGTCTTTGTTCAAAAATGGTTGAATCAGACAGCAGCTTATCATTCTACGTAGTCAGTTTTCTACATAATTCATTCCCCAATTAGAGCACACTATCAAGTGAACAGCCTCCCTCTCCTTCCCTCTTCCCCTCCTCCCCCAGCTGACACCTCGGTGTGAATCACGCTAGTATGTCAGACTGCATTCCTGAACATAGGTGAGTTCAAGTTTGGGTTTTTGAGCAAATGGATTTAAAAGAAAAATAATGGAAACTTGTGCAGCAACACTTAATGAGGCGACCACAACGTTGTCATTATCTGTTAAGTTTATTTATTTTCTAAATGCGGTCTTGTCTGATAAACATGTGTTCACTGCCTGAACACGTTTTACTGATGCTAACAGTAAAACTAACAAACGCACGCAGCCGCCAGGTTGACCTAGCTTTTCTAAATGAGGTTCTATTCAAGTAAAGTTGTAGCCAATCAAAAATTAAATAAACTTGGTCTCCGGGCAGATCGTGTCATTACTGTGTCCAAACCTTTTTAGTGAGGAGGCAAATCTGGTGTGCCAAATTAATCCCCCTCTGAAAAAAGTGCCATTATTTTTCTTTGGATAACTGCAGCAATATCAGCTACATGAAATAGTTAATTCTGCTGTGTCATCCCTCCTTTAAAGCAACACTACATAGCTTTCCAACCTTAAAACTCTGTGCTTCTAACTCATTTTGATGATGCACTGGCATTCCTTATATACATTCCTGGAGCTGTCAATGCCCTGCAGACTGAGAGACCATCATCAGTATCACGTGACAGCTGCGTTTTACATCACACCACACACCAGCAACTGGATATCAACACACCGGCTGTTCACCATAGCTGATTTAGCACAGATACCCAAGATGATGCGATCGAAGGAAGCGAGAAGAAGAAATAAAGTGATGGAGCAGAAGTTTAAATGAGTCAACATCAGGCTGACTTTTACTGACTTGATAATTTACACCAGAAAATTGGCTTGTTGTCTCTATTTAGTTGTTACATGGATGGACGCTCAGCCAAAGAGGGACAAAAGCAAACTCGAGAGTCAAATGTTTATTTTTATTCTGGTTGCAAAGTTCCACCTTAGTGTTGGCAGTGATGAGTTTACTTTTTGGAAAACTAAAACACTTTCCTGAGAAATAAAGAGACAATAAAATTCCAGGCCTGAAACACTTAAAAAGGGAAACAGACTGAAGAAACACACATAAATACACACACACACACACACACACACACACCACATCTGCCCTATTCAGTGTTTTTGGAGCCAGAGAAGTGAGTGTTTAAATGTAAGTGTGTGTGTTGCTGTATCCTCCAGTGAGCTTTAGAGGAAGGAGACAAAGTGGGGATGAATGATGACCTT
Organism: Atherinomorus stipes; assembly: GCA_023101725.1. Classification (NCBI taxonomy): domain Eukaryota; kingdom Metazoa; phylum Chordata; class Actinopteri; order Atheriniformes; family Atherinidae; genus Atherinomorus; species Atherinomorus stipes. The sequence goes on from JALJCO010011700.1 coordinate 13,512, forward strand.
TGACCCCTACACAAACTCCCCTATCCTGGCTGGCTGGCCCCCAGACTCCTGTCCTTCCTCTGTTACAGAGAGAGAGCAGTGTGAGGGCTGAAAGTCCAAGTTCATGAGGCAGAAAGGTCATATTGTTCCTGTCCGTGACTCACTCTGAGCAGGATGGATGAAGCTGTGGCGCTTATTACTCAGCTGAGTCGCCCTGTTGGCCCGCCCTTGTAGACTCCCTCTATTTGTGTGTTTACATGCTTTTGTGTGACTGGAGGATCCCAGTTTAGTTTTTTTTAGGGATGTTCGATACTAGCTTTTTTTTACAGATATCCGATATAACGACATTGCTTAAGTTTTAAATTACAATATCTACGATATATGCAGAGAACTGTGAGGTTGTATCTATCATATTTTGAGAAATACAACTATATTCTGCTTTAGGGATGTAACGATTACCGGTAAAATGGTTAATCGTGATAAAATTCCCAACGATTAGTAATTGGGGATTATCACGCTTACCGGAAGTTCCAAGATTTTGGACACTTCCTCTTCCGGGCCATGTTAACGACAGCCGTTCCTGCTCTGTTATACTGTTTAAATCGGATAAACTACAAACATACTCAAGTTTTCATTCTAGACTGAAATGATACTAAGGAAGATGTGAATCAAAGCGATCGATTTGCCACGGTGAAGGGCCGCACTTTATAATAAAAACACACGTTTGTTTGTCGCCGGTGGGGCACAACACCGGCACTTCACAGCATGCTAGCATTAGCCAGCTAGCGTTTACTGACGTGCTTAACATTGTGCGTCTTAAAACACACAAACATCTGAAAATCGGGTCTGTACCCCCCCGTTTCCAGTGGAACAACTGGGGACTGCCAAGAAAGGAGACGCTTTCAGATGCTTGTGTTGTTTTCAGCCGCACAAAGTTAGGAGAGAGACGAAAAAGAAGGGAGGCGGGCAAAAAAAAGGTATATAAAAAAGCACGGGAATACTATGGAAAAAAATAAAAAAAAAAGGGGGAAGGAAGGAGGAAAATCACCTTGGGCCCGGAAGGGGGGGGAGGAAAAACGAGGGGGCCAAAATTATAGCCCCCGGGACCTTTCTAAAAACTTACGTATGTTTGGAGTTTATACGATTTAAACAGTATAACAGAGCAGAAACGGCTGATGTTAACATGGCCCGGAAGAGGAAGTGTCAAAATCCGGGAACTTCCGGTAAGCGTGATAATCCCCTATACCGTTACAAATTTCAATTATTGTGAAAACCGTGACTGATTACTGCACTTTGAAAAACTTCCAGAGATACTGCTCATTGGTTGGAAAAGCAGCAGCAGTCCCAGCTTGCAGTGTTTAATTTATGAAAACATGGCAGAAGGCGCCCACGTGTACAGTAATCTTGAGATTTTTCCCCCTTCAAAAAGGACAAAGTAAACATTTAGACCTATTTTGGATATATTTAAAGATGCTGGGGGGTATTTCTATAATACCGTGATAAAAATGATAACCGTGAGCATTTTGGTAACCGTGATTTGAAATTTTCATATCGTTCATCCCTATTCTGCTCTGAGAGCAAAGATCCCAAAATATCCTTAACTCAGCCAGAGGAGTTCATTTTGAACATCTGGCTGCCAGATATCAGATACTAGCAGGTATTAGCCAACATGTGGCTAACTCTAATGTTTCTGACAACTTGGTAACTTAACCAGCAACTTAAAACCAGACATATTATAAGTATCTTGAAAGCAAGTCAGTCTGTAGCAGCAGCAGCTGCACCGTAGTCACATGCCTCTGAAAGGAATGCTGGGATATGAAGTTCTTCCACAATAACAGGGAATTTATACCGGCTGGATCGCTGCTAATGGAACAAGATCTCACGAGACTTTGTTGCTCTGTTACGAAATCTTGTGAGATTTCGTTTTTCAAAATATCGGTCCAAAAAACCAATACTGATATTTTCCGATATCACATTTTAATGCCAATATCAGCCGATAACATCAGACATCCCTGATTTTTTTCCTAACTTTGTCTCAGATTTTCATTTGCATAGAAAATACTGTATTTAACCTTCATGGAGAGAAGCATGAACAGTTAAATGATGTGATGGGTTGTAAATAAACATGTCAACAGGTTTGGTGGATCAGCTGAAATGAACATGATGCTGTTGCTTTCTTGGATACAGGAAGTTCGGTTGGTTCTACGATGTAACCTGGATGAATTTTTAGTTCATAGTTCGGTCAAATACTTGGCACAGAAAACATGATTTTTGCTTATGTTACATTGCATCAATATAAATTCAAATATCAACTTAATTATCCAACAGCTCCAATCCAATTTTGTTGTTACTTTTTGTGATTTCATATGAACAGAAGTGTTCAATCAGTGCATAATATTGTCTCCCAGTGATATATTGATGAAGATTCTCAGTCATCCAGGTCATAGTAATCCTAAGCGCTTTCATTGAAGACAACTGGACTTGTCTGTCGTCTCTTAAGTCATCCAGGTGAACCACATAGTCGATTGAATCAAATTCATGTTGTGGTAGAAATTGTGATATCATCAAACATCAGATTGTTATCTGTTGAATCAATAAATCATACTAAAATCTGTGATTTACAGAATAAGTTTTACAGGAGACCTGATTGTATTCTCAAAGGCATCTGTCTGAAAAGGCAAACCTTGTTGCAAGCCTTCAGTGAAGCCTTTTGTTTTGGCAGATCACAGTAATATGAAATAAGATTGTGATATTCTGTGAATAACTTCCTCTACTGGCCCTCTGCTCCCAGAAACATCATCACTATCTGTCTGTGGATGGCCTGAAGCTCATATTTGCTTGTTGAGTTGGTTGATAATAGCTATCGCACTGGTTTTAAACAGCTTCATGTAATTGCTGTGTTGTGAATTATATACTCATTTAAAGGGCGAATATTAGATTTCTCACAAATTTCTCAAAAATCTGATCATACAGAGTCTGAGAGATCCTAATGATACACAGCAAGACACGTTTGTCTTCATCGGAATCTGTGGGCATCCACTGCAGTTGTTCCTCCATCATCTCCATCATCGGTTTTCTCTCTTTCCTCCCCCTCAGATGCTGAGATGGATTTAGTGTTTTTTAAAGCCTCTCCGCTTGCCAGATGCACGGAGCCACAGCACGGCAGTCTGCAGAGCGCCCAGACAGCAATTTGGCCCTTTTCCCCCAGCGAGCCTCCAAACTGAAACCGGCAGTAGTTGGAATCTGATTCTATTAGCTTCCCCAGACTTTCACTGTCAGTTCTGCTTTTTTGGATGACAGTTGCTTTGGGATGTAATCTACATCTGGAGCCAATATCAGCTGATTGTGCTGTCAGAAGTGTGCAGTGGAACGCCATGCTTCAGCTCTTATACATTTTGTGGCTATGGGGCAATGTCCAGGTGTCTCCTGGAATAATGATGAAGTAAATAAGTAAGTAAAATTTATTCATGTAGCAGACAGGAGTCATTAAGTGCTAACACAAAAAATACAAGTAGAATACAAGAAAAAATGAATAAATGAAAGCTATTTGCTCTGAAAACCCTGTAGAGGTTTTAGCGGCTTTTTAAAAATGTCCAGAGTCCAGAGAGCGCAGGGATAGTGGGAGTTTGTTCCAGACATGGGGTGCCACCGCTTTAAAGGTCATGTCACCTCAGGTTTTAACAGGTCTGACGAACCATCAGCAGGTTCTGACCTGACGAAACCAAGACTGTGGGCTGAGGGCTGGATCAGACCAGTATCAGGAGCCTGTGTGTGAAGGCCTTGAATGTAAGAACCAGGATTTTAAAATTCATCCCAGAAGCAACAGGGAGCCAATGAAGAGACTTTAGAACAGGAATAGTATTTTCAATATGTCACTGCACCACGTAGTTTTCTTCTTCTTCTGGCTTCAGGTTTCAGGTGACTTAAAGAGGGGTTTCATATCATTTCGTGGCACAACCAAATAACCGTGTTACCTTCAGTAGTGTTGAAAATACAGTAAACATAAAAAACAACCTAAAGAAATGTGACATCACTCCATGTCTGTATCTGACACCTTAAAAATTCACTGCTGTCCCTTTAAAATGTCTCCTGCTTTTTCTGACCCGCCCACTCCACTCATCACAACACTCTCACGCTCTGGTGGGGCGGGGCTTGGGGGGGGGGGGCTTCCTGGTATTGGAGGTGCTCTGTGGTAGCAGCCGTTCCGGCAGCCATGTTGGTTTCCAAAGGAGATTCAGGGATTTTGCAAATATGCATGAATGAGTCAAAGTAACCCCTGGGGCATGTTTTATGGGGAGGGAATGACATGATGACATAATAAAAAAGCTCGAAAAAGTCAATTTTGCATGTCCCCCCCCCCCTTTATTATTCATAATAACTGTCAAACTGCTTAATTTTTTTCCTCATACTTTAGTCCTTTTTTTATCATTCATGACCGATTGACAAGATTATTATTGTCATTATTATTTGTTTTTATTATTTTTATTTAGTTATTCATTTTATTTATTTATTTTTTAACCAAAAATGATCTAAAATACTCCATCTACAGTATAATTCATCAGGCAGTTTGTGATGGGGTAGCTAGTAACAAGATGTTTCTTACATGATTTCAAAGACAGCTTTTAAGAGCTTCAAGTGCTTCCATGAAACTAAAAAGTATACTTTTTTTTTCCTCATTGTGCATTGCTGTAGCACCTTTTGTCATCTTTTTTTCAGGATCTTTGTGTTTAGCTGCTGTCTCTTTAAGTTAATCCCCATTTCTGCCTCAAAACTCTTATTCTACTCTGATTGGTCAACCGATTGATCCAAAAGTGTGTTGTGCAAAGGCCTGGGCTGTGTTCCAGTTTCTCAGTCCTGGACAGCAGCTCTGCAAATCAAACCTCTACCTGGTCTGAACTGTCAGGGTCTTCTTAACATCGGTGTCTAAGTTCACTAAAATTTCAACTATGGGACAAATAAGCGCTAATTTACTTTGCTTTTATGGATAAGTTGTTTAGTAAACTGTTTTTTTTTTCTGTTCTTTGGTGTTTGAAACTAATTGGGACAGGTAGGGTAGGAATACAGACCAGTCTGAAAAGCTGGGAGAAAGGAAAACCCTTCCTTTCCATTTACTCGTGACTCACCCTTAAGCGAGGAATGGTGCTCCCTCAGGTTTCCATTTTAACGTGCTCTTGTTGAATTTGCCTGGATAAACGCAATGCCCTGATCCATCACGTATCAGGAAATCATCTGGGAGTGTGAGAAGGAGAAAGGTGTTAGCAGCTCGGTTTTCCTGGCACTCGGACAGAAAGCACTTTCCGGCCCCGTGAGTGCAAGCGAAACCAAGGCAGCAGAAATGGATTTTACAGGAGAGAAATGACAGGGATGCAGTTCCTGGATTGGGTTCTAAAAGAACATCGTTAGATGCCTTCAAACTCCACATGAGGCCTTTCACCATCTTAGTTTAACATTTCTGAGGAAATGCTGGAATTCTATTTTTCTAGACATTTTTTGTGGTAATTTATCTGCCTGATTCAGGGGTTCCATCGGGACATGCGAGCTCTGAGCTGGAGGCTGAGGCTTGAGAAACTGGCCGCTGTGTTGAAAACCATCTTCCTGTGTCAGACGTTGTGCCAGAAATGTCAGCCTTTCCTCTGCTCTTAACTTGTCTGCCTGCCCGTGCGCTCCGATATGGCAGGGGCTTGCACTCATGAGTTGGCTTGTTTCACTTAAAGGATTGTACTAATATGGAACTGGCAGAGAAGCAGGAAATATTTTCCTAACTGAGGTTGATTAATGGAGTGGGAGGGAAGGAGGGTGAGAGGAGGGCGGGGAGGCTGGGAGCAGGCTGAGTGGTGGGAAGGGAAGTTGGGAACATGAGTGAGGGCGAGATATTGGGGTTTTTAAGGAAGAAGACGGCGTTTGAAAAGTTAATGCTTTTTGATTTAATCAGTAAACATTGAGGCTCTTTATAATAGTTGAAGACTGGTTATGAAATCATTAGCTTTATGAGTTCGTTAACCTAAAATTCAACAAAACAGTTTCTTTTTAAGGTCACTTTGACGGCAAATCAGCTGAAAAACTAGTGAACATAAAAAAGGCTGTGGAAGGAGATGGGGGTTTATTTAAGATGACAAAAACAATTTAGAAATGTGGATTGAAGGGCAGAGGGAGGACTGCAGGAAAGAGTCAGAAAGCAGCTCCAGCAGAGCAGCGTGAGGGATGTGAGGTGAGGGATGAAAAAGATCACCGGCTGAAATATGGGCAGAGCAAATGAGCTGAACATGTTTTTCAGCAGGTTCAGTTTAGAACGTACGACATTACACCCCCTCCAGTCACCCTCCTCCTCCATCCGGCTGGGTCCAGCTCTGCCTCTGACAGGAGCCCCTCGGTGCTGCTGTCCCACCGCCCGCCTCCATGAAGGACCAACCGCAGTGGTCCATGAAGGGGAACCGCAGTGTGTCGACTAATATGGCAGCTGCTGCTAGAGATGCACCGATACCTGGATCGGATATTGGCTCCGATACTGACAAATTAACTGGATTGGATATCGGATGTAGGGCTATCAAACGATTATTTTGATAATCGATTAGTCACCGATTATTTTGTCGATTAGTCGACTAATCGAATCATGCGAAAGTTGCAGCATATGTACGGTACCAGTCAAAAGTTTGGACATGTTTTCGCATTAGATTCAATAAGAAAGTGTCCAATAAACTATTCAAGAAAAGCTGACCTGTAACTGTAAGCCGACTCGATCGGGTGTGTACTCCTTCCAACATGTTAACGCATCTAAAGCGACACCACACAAGTGTGAATGTTACTGGTACGACAAGAAAACAGACTAATTTAGCACAAACAAGTGTTAAAACAGCAGTATTTTACTTATTTACTCATTTATTTTTTATGCAGGCAATCTGACCAACAGAGTAAACTACTGTGATGTTTATGTTTGTGATGAGAATGAGTGAAATTAAAGTGGAGCTGTTTCTGTTAAATGCTGCTGTTGAAACTCAGATGGTGTTACTTTGGATGTGAAAGCATGTTCTTTTTTTTTTTTTTACTTTTTCATTTAAAAGTGTACAAGGCAAACAACAGAACTTTATTTAAAATATTTTCTTTTTTTATGATTATTAAACAAAGGGTTTTCCAATGCACACTTACAACGAAGGGGTAAGACAATCACTAGCAAGATGGCTGCTACCGAGTCCCAAAAAAATCCACAAATGTAAATATTTTCTCCATAGATGAAGTTTAAAAAGTATGAAAACCGTTGTATTGTCTAGTTTAACGCTGTTTGAATGTTTAACGGTCATTTTCTTTGTAAAATGCACACGAAAAAAAATCTCTAGTACTCCATTGACGCTTCAGTAATGTAAAGCTACCAGGTTGAAAACCAGTGGTGCCTGATAATCTACAGTGATAGATAATTATTTTATATTACAATGAAAACGTCGCTGCTGGTCTTCACTTACATGGAGGTCCTTCGTGGGATATGACACAAGCATGGATGTCATGCACAGATCGAATTTGCTTGTTAACGTTAATCCACAGCTGTAGACGGCTTGATTTCTCCAGATTTGCGCCGACAGCTCAGCATGCATCTGCTTACACACAAGCCGGCGGGATCACTGATGATGTACAGTGTATGCGATTGTTGAAGGGGGGTTTCAGCCCTACCCCTTGTAGCTTTGTTTTAAGTGACGAGGGCCAAGGAGAAGGGGTAACAAAGAGAATTGGGATTGGGCTTTAATACATTTACATCAGTGTTCATTTGTTACCTTTTTATTAAACAAGGCTAAATGTTCATGTCAAGCCTAGTGCCTTTACTCATGTGGCAAGGTATACAATTCATTCATTCAACAGTATCGGGCATCGGCCAATGCTCAGCCCAGGTATTTGTATGGGATTGGATCAGAAAAAACTGGATCTCTTGCTGCTACCCCTGATTTAATTTAGATCGTAAACCCGTCTCAGCTCATGGAGGTAGAGTGAGGCGAACGATGGCAAACAACGGCGGGGTGATGGCAACAGTGCTGGTTTGCAGAGACGAGGTCTGCAGCACCTGCTGCTCCAGACTGGGACTGAATAATACTGGTTTATCTGATCATGAGATGAACTTCATCTCAGAAGTAGTCGCACCATCACTCATCTTTAAAATTCATCTACCTGCAGCTCATCTCCCCTCACAGCAGGACACAGTGAGACTTCCCCTTGCAGGTCCAGATGGTGTCAGTCCAGGGTTCTGAAGACTCAGACTCAGACTCAGACTCAGCTTTATTAATCCCGTTGGGATGACTCCCTCAAGGAAATTGAGTTCTAGTAGCAGGAAAAGAGATACAAAAATAAGGGGGAAAAAAAAAAGGAATACAAAATATAAATATAAAAATAAGAAATAAGATAAAATGCAATAACTAAATATAATATAATAAAATAGACTCTTTAGATATACAATACAAGTGCACATCAGGACCGGTAGGGGTTATTGCACAACGAGTAGGAGGGGAAAAAGAAAAGTGTCCAGATTTTTTTATTATTATTATTATTATTATGATTATTATTATTATTATTATTATTATTATTATTAATAATAATAATAAGACCTGCGCGAGTCGGCTATGTTGAATTCTGCAGCATCATTTCAATAGCAACCTGAGTCAGATAAAAGTGTGCTGTGGAAACTGCTTTGATTCAGTACCAAAAACATCTTATTCATCTGATTTCTCAAGCGCTCTTAACACAATCCAGCCTGAACTGTTGTGCAAGATGCTTCATAAATTCCAGGCTGATGCCTCCACCACCTGCATTCATGACTAACAAACACACCACAGTGTGTGAGACTGGAAAGTTGTGTGTCTGAGATGGTGTTCAGCAGCACAGGAGCACCACCATTTCTGAACACCTCAGACTTCCAGTACAACTCTGAGTAGTGTCACCTGCACTGAAATGTTGCATCTACTGTAAGTTTGTTGTGGAGGGTGCAGTGTGTTTCACAGACATCGGTTGGGGCAGCAGCATCAGCACCAGACTGATCCAGAAGGCTGGCTCTGTGCAGGGAAAAACTCTGGAGCTGATTGGTCAGAGAAGAATTTGCTTATTTCATATACATATTATAGTTCTTCACATCCTCTGACAGGAAAACCCAGCACCAACAGAGACCACCTGCTCGGTTAGCTTGTATCTGAATAAAGAAGATAGCGCTTGATCAGACCATATGCAACGCTAAACAGCCAATCAGAGTGTGCCCTCTCACTGACAGATTGGAAGCTAATTCTGCAAGTGCAAAAGTAGTTTGGCTGTTGTTTCTGTGGCTCTTAAATCTATATTATCAAAGCATACAGTAGGGCTGGACAATTAATCGAATTTTAATCGTGATTTCAATTTTGCCTTTTCACAATTATAAAAACACTGTAATCGAAGAAAAACAATTAATCCTAATGTGAACAGACTGGTGGAGTTATAGGAAGCAAACTGCAGGAGTATAGAACAGGAATGCATGTAGACTTAGTATTCATTTTTATTGCTATTATTATTTTGAATAATATTCTTATTTTACTCTTCTTGTTTTTTTTAATTTATTTTCGGTTTAATTTTCTAAAAAAGTTATATTTCAAGTTGAGTTATGTGATTCAATAAACACTTTTTATAAAATCAATTAATAATTCTGTATATTAATCGTGATTTCAATATCAGTCAAAATAATCGTGATTATAATTTTTTCCATAATCGTCCAGCCCTAGCATACAGTCCCTTAAACTTTGGTCTTGGATCCTTTCTTGAAGAGTTTTAAAAAGAAAAAGTTGCTATTTTACGAAATAGTTGTTAGGATATACTCATTTAAATTACATTCTCAGTGGAACAGCAGGTTATTTTACATATTAGACTCCCTAATAATGGCTCTTGTTTACTTTCTGTTAAATTCTCAGGTTTATATGAGGGTGGCTTTCTGTCTGACTCCCTACAATAAAACATTATTTTCTTCTTATCCTCCTTTTATTACAAATATCAACGCTGAGAACAGTATCCATGCTGATTACTCACATAACAGAGTTTTACCTTCAATGGTTGCCACAGGAAAACATTAAACTTAATAACGCTGGTGGGGAACGTTCCCCAAAGTTGATGTGTAGCAGATTCCTCCCTCTCTTGACCCCCGTTGTTTTTACAGCCTGCCTCAGTTCTGGGAGGCTGAGACCAGAGAGGAGGAGGAGGCAGACGAGAGGGGGGGGCGTAAAAATTTACGACCCCCCCGATTCCTTCCACGGACACGTTCACTCAGCCAGTCGTGCTTTCCTTTTGTTTCGTTACACGACATGTTGCCGAAGCTGAAACAGATTGTGTGTAAGCTGCAGCGCGGGAAGGCAGCGAGTGCTCTGCAGGACTCTGCAGCAGACATGTTAACAGCTCCCAGAGATTCACAGCACATGCTGTACTCACACACACCGCACCAGGACAACACATTCACACACAGTTCACAGGCGTCATACGACACACACAGCTCTACACTTTACACGACGTGCATTCTATGCAGTTTGTTTTCGGATGCTTGAATTTAAACTTTTGTAGCATTTTGAGGTTTGTTTGTTGTGTAAATGTGGTGACATCCGCCTTATCTTTTCTCTCTGATCCAAAGATTTTTGTGCCAGACTACATCTATGAAATTCAACATTCACACAGACATTAACTGCAGAGGAGACAGAGAGACTAACAGTCCCACTAATGGCAGCCTTGGTAAACTACAGTGTCATCTGGGATTTTTAATGGACGTGACTCATCATTTTTTCCACATGTATTTCCCCCAGTGTGAAAGTAAAATGTTTGTCATGAAAAAGGCCCACGTCATAAGTTCACAAGAGTTCTTTGACCTGGAGTTTGTGAAAAAGTCGTCTGCAGGAATTACAAGCAGCTGAGGGAAAATTTGTACCAGAATTTATAACAAAGCGAAAACTTAAATGAAGTGACAAGATATGTTGTTGTAGCTGTAGAAGTTTCACCACTGCTGCTCATTCAGAGCACGTTAATAATAATAATGAGGCTACTTATTCTCCCATCTCCTCTGGGTGTAAACACACAGGCCCTCTGCATGGGGGGAAACCCAAAGCCTGATGCAGCTGATCAAAACACAAGTCTCAGGGGTGTGTTTCTGTTAGCTCCCGCAGCGGTGCACCGCAGCATTTAACGATGTGCTGCAGTCACATAGGAAGAACTTCCACTGTGAAGTCACTTTTTAGCTCAAGAACCAGAGAGCAGCTCCATACATGATGCAAATGGTTGTTGCTAGCAGGGGGGATTTGCAAAGACTTCACAATACGATACGTTGGTTGCGATACGATACAGTGTTGCGGTATTGTGACACTGGCTGTGATAAGTTGCGACATTACTTCAGAGAAATTTAAAATGCAGTTTGAAATAAAAGTTGCACCTATGTATGACTAAAACAACAAAAAGATGCAAAATCAATTAAATTTAGTTTATCTGTGGTCCATTTATTAAGCTTGGACAGGGTCTTTGCCACTTGGATCTCATAATAAAACTATTTGCAATCGTCCCCCTAAACATATATTTCTCGCTTTGAAAAAACCCAACTACATAGATGTGCAAATAAAATGAAAATAAAGTGCTTTTGAAAACAATGTTACCACAGCTGAGCTGGAATAGCAGAAATGTACACGAAATTATGTGAAATTGGTGCAACAGTAAAACAAAGTAGTATATGAGTTAGGGCTGGGCGATATGGACCAAATATCATGTCATGATATATTTATTTTAGATGACTATCTACAATATATACCGGTATTTTTACCCTAATTTGTCTGAAAGTTTCATTTCATATCAAACAGCTGTTTTTTTTGAGTAGTGAAACATGTTTAGCGTAAAGGTATCACTCCACTACAGTGATGGAACTGACAAAACACTGGTTAGAAATGTTTGTTAAATCAAAGTGATTAAAGATAGTTGGCTGTTTTTTTTTTTTTTAATGGTTTCTTTGTAAAAGTCTTGTCTTCCAGACAGTTTAAATAATAGGGGTGGGAAAAAATATCGATATACAGAAATATTGCGATATTTTCATATGGAATACCATATCTATAATTAAAAACGCGGTATTGATCTATTTTACAAATAAAATCTTGTGGGAAATCACCGTTACGAAATCATGAGATTTCACGAAATACCGCAAGATTTCATTGATCTGTTACGAAATCTTGCGGTATTTCGTGAACTCTCATGAGATTTTGTAACAAAACAATGATATCTCGCAAGATTTCATTAGCAAAATAGATTGATACCGCACTTTAAAATATAGATATGGTAGTGGCTTATGAAAATATTGCGATATTTCAGTGTATCTATTTTTTTCCTACCTATAAAGCAAAAGAATTTGTACAACTAAAACCGCGATATAACGATACGTGTAAATATCATCTGTCTCTCACGTAAATATCATTTTGCGATATCATGTCAGTATATTGCACAGGCCTAATATGAGAATATGACAACACATATTTGTCAAACAACTGGGCGGTCTTTGAAAACTGGGACACACATTTTAACTAGGGATTGGCATATCGATACCTTGGAGTCGATACATCTATACCCAGCAGCCAAAATATCGGAATTGATACGATTTTAAGGAATCGCAATACCACTGTACAGATACAAAACATGCAATTTGTTTCCATTACTGAGAGTTTTAGGCAATGAAATGATGTGAAAGCAGCCAGATTCTAGCTTCTGTCACATGATGGTGGCAGCCAATCAGATGTCAATGATGCTGCTACTGTTAGTGATGATGATGATGTTTAGTTATTTTTCAGTGCTTTAATGCATGTTATTACACATAACTGTATGTTTTGATAGATTTATAATATTACTACTAAATTTTACATTTGAGCATTTTCCACTAAATAAATGTAAATAATTCAAACCTGTGCTTAAGTTATTTTATAATTGAAAGAAGTTTTAAAATCTCATTTTTGTTTAATTTACTCATCAATATGAGTTATTGTTATAAAAGCATTTCTGTTCAGCATTTCTCAAGTTTTACTCATAACTAAGATATTAATGCAGACTGTACAATTGACAATTCAAGTGCTTAAAAGCATCCGTATCAGTATTGATGAAAAAGTATTGTAATCTATTGGTATCGTTTGGACAGGAACAATTTTGGTATCGCCCGTCCCTAGTTTCAACTTTTACTTTCCACTAGGAATGGGTGAGATGGAATAAAAAATGTACCACGATAATGTCTGATTCAGACTAATTTTCCAGGTGATGAGCAGCATCACTGATTTTTCAAAGTGCAGTAATCAGTCACGGTTTTAGCGATAATTGAAATTTGAAATGGTATTACTAATCGCTGGGAATTTTATCACGGTTTATCATTTTATCGGTAATTGTTACATACCAAACGGCAACGATAGGTGACGATGAAAAATATCAGCCTAATCGTTTGTATTATAAATCCATCACTACACTCTGGAGCCCTGAAATGATGCTAGAAGCCAACTAGAAAAGCACTCTGAGAGCGCAGACCTCCGCCAAGCAGCTCTCGCAATGATGTAGAATCCTTCAAAAAATTCCTGGATCCAGAAAGTGATCCGGATCACAGCCAAAATTTAATGGGTTTGTCCTTGGGATGAGGCACACGGCTGGTAAAAATGTCAGGTCAATCCGTCCAGAACTTTTTCCATAAAGTTGCTGACAGAAGGACGGACGAACCAATGCTACCGAAAACATGAGGTAAATAATTAAGATACAACCTGATAAATTGAATTTATTTGTTTATTTAATTATTACCTTGGGGAATTTCTTTGACGATAACTCTTACACGATAACTTATTACCCATCCCTACTTGGACCGTTGCAAATAGATTTTAATATTAGAACGATGAAAACTCGCAAGATTAGTAAAAAAAAAAACAGCACAAAATATCGTGATATATCAGCGTATCAGTATTTCATTACACCTCTAAGTTGTTGCTGTGGTTACTTTCACTGATGATGGCATACTCATTTCTGAAACGGGGTCCCCGAGTAGATCTAGAAGCTAGAATCTTCATCATTCTGTTGCTGCATGCCTTGCTGGCCAGTTATGAGTCTCATACAGCAGCAAGAACTGGTTTTCATTCTGACCGATGGACCGGTAACTCTGGATCTGTCCTGCCAAAAGCCTCAGAGTCACCTGACGGACCTGAGAGTGTCGACCATTCCAGAGCCAGGGGGGGGTCATGTGATGCTACAGGTGGCTGCCAGCCTGGACTGTGCTGCAGCTGCCAGAACTCCACAGTGACCCAGAGAGCTCGAGGAACTGCAGGAGGGTCAGCTAATTCTTGTCAGGAGGAGGAGGCCTGCCCCGAGCAGCCAAACTCCTCCTTCCAGCACATTTAACAAGCTCGCATTCCTTCTGTGAACTTTTAGCCGTTTTCACAACTGTGCTCTTTGCAGGTTGACTCAGACAATTTTGATTTTCATCTGTTTGGTCTGGTTAAAGATTTACCTTCCATTTCATTTTCTCAACTCAGACATATTCTCTTTGTAGCCTAAACACTTTCTAGGAAATAGTGTTGTGTTTCTGTCTAGTGTTGCTTTTGTGTCAGCTTTTTTTGGGCTGTTTTGTGGGAAAGTGAACCACATAAACCGAAGGGAAAGAAAGAGGCTGACATATGTCAAAGAAGAAAAAAAAAAAAAGAGTACAGCATGAGAATCTAAACCTGCAGAGTTTGCTGTCACCCCTATCTTAACACTTTGATTAAATTGTAGAGTATTGAGGCTGGCTGCTGACGCCACAGCTCTGCCTCAGTAGTTTAACATCCTTGGCATGCTCTTAATGGCGTATTGATTAGGGTAATTTGAAGTACCTCTCTGCCTGTTCCAGCCTGACTTAAATCATGAGTAATTTTGCAGGAAAACAATATCTTGTGGACTGAGGGTGTGTCTGCTGTTAGCACGTAAATCTTCAGCACTGCTCTTTTTCTGTCAGTCCTGCCCTTGGAGATAACACACACACCATATAATCTTTCCTTTTCCCTCCACTGTATCCACAGAGTGTCCTTAAGCGTTTCTGCTGGCTGAAACTCCACCACATGCCAGCAAACTCGCACACATCTGAAGCCCAGCTCCTCCACGAGCAATTTTATTGATAGTTGTGCAAACCTCACACCACTCCTTTTTAACAGTGATCTCATTGCAGAACGTCCACAAAGCGCCCCAAATCCCGCTCGCTGGTGACTTTTAAGTGGCTTTTGTTGCCCAGCAGAGGAAGACAGTGCTGGCTTTCATGGACGCCAGGCTCCGCTCCTGCAGGTCTTCTTCTGCTCCCCCGGTGGAAACAGTGCCTGGTGTTTCTGGCTCTGGGTGTAATTAAGCCAGGAACTTGTAAAGAGGCATTCACGGCGGGGTGCGTGGCGGGCCCGCTCATTGTGCCAGCTCCCGTTGGGCGGCTGCGATCCTGCTCCAGATGTTTTCCGTTAGCGTGTTTGCATGCCAGCGATGCCGGAGAATCCAAGTCCCGCTACACCTACTGTATACAGTACAAAGCTCCAGTGTGCTGTTCCATGAAAAAACAAAATGAGGACAAAGCTTGGGCTTGTTAGCGTCTCAAGAAAAGGTGTAAGGGTGAGAGAATGTGAATAAACCACCATGGAGCACATTTATTGGGTCTTTGGAGGAAAACTCCCTCGCACCGCTACAACAGGTATTCCATTGATAGATGTGAAAGGCCGACATTTTAGTTTTAGTTAGCAGCGTGGCCCCGGAGATCGCTGTTGGTCTAAACTGAAGTAAATGTGTGTTTTGGAGTGTTGCCACTGTCAGCAGATTGTAAGATTTAATAAGCCTACAATTCAAACATAAAGAAACACCAGTAGCTCCACAAGCAAACTTGGCACATATGAACACCTGGGTGGCTCGCGCTGCAATTCCAGGCACATGGTGTGTGTTTGGGAGTCGATTATCCGTCTGTCCATGCAGAAACTGATGGTTCGTCTTCTTCTTTTGCCCCTTTTTCTGTAGACATTTACAGCTTGGTGCAACTCTCACCTGAGGAAAGCAGGCACACAGATCGAGAACATCGAGGAGGACTTTCGGGATGGACTCAAACTCATGCTGCTGCTGGAGGTCATCTCAGGTAAGGAGCTGCCGGGTAACGGGATTAGCTGGATGAAAACTGCTGTTACATACTGTATTGATGTCGGGTAACCGGATCAGCCATGCAGGAAATAGTTGACATTTCCTTAAAAAAGAATTACCCCTTTTTTTAAACTTAAATGCTGAAAGGTAGATGAGAAGATGGAAAATACTGTTTCTGCCATGGAAAAGTTTCTGCTTTGTGGAATTTGAATAGCAAAATGTGACTTGAATCCTTCCAGTTTAAGTAAAAAAAAATCCTGGATATTTACACTGTCTGAAATCACACATAGATGCACGCTTGGCTTGGTTCAGTGTGGCAGGATGTTCTTATGTTTAAGGGCCAGCAACACATAATGTTTATCATTACTTTAAAAAGCATATTCCCTCTTTGTTAAAAAAAAAAAAAAGAAAAGAAAAAATCATCAAATTAAAGGAAAGAATTATGATGAGGTGTTTTTTTTCTCATTACATTGCACAGAAACAGACATTTAACTGCAACTTTAATAGAAAATTTAAATTATTTTACAGTCTGACCATTAAAGCTCGGGTCAGAGCACTGACGGCATCAAAGTGTTAAAATCTGCATGCAGATAGTGCTGATGATATTCCAATAAAGGATCCTGTACCGTGCATGTGCTCGTTTCCATCTTTTGATTGATTGTAGGGCTGAAACAATTAATCCAATTATTCAAATGAATTGATTAATAATCGATTAATATTTTAGTAATCAATGCTTCGTTTAACTTTTAAAGTCCTGCTTCACGCATTGCTTCCGGTCTGTATAAACTATTTCCGGACAGTCCCTACCAGTGGGTGGTGCCAATTTGTACTCATTATTACTCCATTGCATCTCAGTCACATCTTTAAAACCATAGACAGAGCTTATCTTATTAATCGATTAATCGATCGATTACAGGGGTAGATTAATCGACTATTAAAATAATTGCTAGCTGCAGCTCTAATTGATTGATTTGAACAAATATATATATATACAGTGTATATACATATATATGTGTGTGTGTGTGTGTGTTATATATATATATATATATATATATATATATATATATATATATATATATATATATATATATATATATATATATATATGTGTGTGTGTGTGTATATTTATATATATTATATATGTGTGTGTGTGTGTGTGAAAACGACAACAAAAAAAAAAGGGAAATGAAGCCGGAAAGAAAAAAAGAGTGATGAGCTTCGGGGCAAATGGCAGCCAATGTACTCTGAGCTAACCTGAAGCTAACAGAGGCTAATGAAGATAGGTGGGCTAAAGTTACGGCATGTCCGGACCGTTAGCTGTTAGCTGGCTAAAAGACTGCAGTTGTGCTACTCTGCTACTGGCTGAGGCCTTCCCGGGAGCAAATTTTCCAATTTATATTGTGATAAATATTTTTGGCCATATCGCCCTGCCCTCCTGCCCCCATGGGAGTTACTATGGAGAGAAACTCAGTCCGCATGTATGGAGCATTTAGGCAGCTACTGTACTGCCATTAATGTTTGGCAGTATAATGCGAGAAATGAGACGCCTTTCCATATTAGTCTGGTTTCCATCTTCTAAGTCACATTTAGAAAGTGGGAATTGCGGGAAAAAACTTATACCTAGTTGACGTCCACCACAGTTGTTTTTCTTCCTCTATTTAAGCAGCTACTTTACTGAATTAGAACTATGTGCCATTAAGCCCAAACCTCCATTATCTTGCAACCCTGTGCAGCCTAATTGTTTCAAACCAGAAATTGAAACATGTATGAAAATGATGAAAATATAATTGTTTTATTCATTTATTTTGTTTGTGAAGAAGGACCTAAATCTTATTTAAAAGATTAATTATTTTTCATATTTGTCTTTGTTTTTCTTTTCTCCTCCGTTTTCAGGCGAACGTTTGGCAAAACCAGAGAGAGGCAAAATGAGAGTGCACAAGATCTCTAATGTTAACAAAGCGCTGGACTTCATCGCCAGTAAAGGAGTGAAACTGGTTTCTATTGGAGCAGAAGGTAAGTAAGGCTGCCCTACGGTCACGTTTGTCATGACCTTGCTGAGGTTTGTTTACTCCTCACATCGTCAGCTATTGATTTTAATCAGCTGAGTCGATCGCTCCTGTTCTGATGCAGATGGTTGTACGTAACGTAGCCACAGACCTGCTCTCTGCTTTCGTTACCATGGCAGGGCCGCTGTGCACTTTAATGAGATCCTTATTCCACAGTCTCCTGGTAGAGGTTGTGCTTTCAGTGCATTTTCTGAGAGCAGATCTCAGGATCAGCAGTTCCCCTCAGGACCCGACGCTGCTCATTGTTCAGCACAAATAACTTGGGGGTGTCCGTCCTCCTCCCATCAGAGCATAAACAAGGCTTTAGCAGAATAAATGCTCCGCTATCTCACCTTCTACATATCTGTCTTATTGTTATTTTCAGAACGCACATTTACAAGTTTGTTTTTAGTAAATGGAGAGAGAACCTAAATGATCTCAAAACGTTTGAGGTTAGCAAGTATGCAAATGACTTTTGCTTTTGCAAACAGATTTTTAAGATGTCAGATACGGGCTACAGAAATTTATGCTGATGCGCTAAAATGAAAGAAAGCAGAGAATTTATTGAGCTGCTTGAAGCGTCTGAAGGTGGTGTTTGAAAACATGTTCTGGTAAGTCTGGATGAGCCGGACTTTACTGTCAACGCTTTCTCCTAGAAGTTAAAAAGACATAAAAACTCTTCATAAATGGTGTTTTCAGTGCTGGTTGCAGCTCATCGGGGCCTCTTCAGGGACACCTTCATCTCTAAAAGGTTTACAGATTAAAAAAAAAAAAAAAGATTACAAGCTTCAACTACATCCCCCCCCCCCCCCCCCAAGCAGTTTGAGTTGAGGGCATCTTCTTTCTGCACGGACCCTGCATTTGAACTTGAGTGTTTCTACGATCGAACTGAAATATCATCCGTCCATTTCTGCTCCTCATATCCCGATGATAAACACGTGTTGCATTTTTTAAAAACCCATCTTTAATCTTTAATGACTTCCAGTTTCAGAACACTACTTAGAACCTAGAATTCACGACACAAGACTAGAAAATCAACACATCACTGTGAATATTTGGAAGTATTATTAACTAATAATAAAAAAAAAGAAGCCAAAATCACTTATATTTTCTGGAGGTTCAGATGTGAGTACAGTACAGTCTGCTCAAGAAGCCGATCTTTTCATCAGTGGGGAGTTTTTCTCCAGGTGAGGCCCATCTTCATCTCCTGTCCTCTGTATGTGATCTCTTTTAACCAAACAAACCAGATCTAACCAGATAACAGGGGTTGTAAACAGACGTTTACACTGAACCCCACGTTGCCTCTTAATGTGTCTATCAGGGCATGAGTGTGTGTGCTGGGTGAAAAATCACTGAGTATGTGACAATAGAAGCACTGTGTGCGTGTGTGTGTGTGTGTGTGTGTGTGAGAGAGAGAGAGAGTGGCTGAGTGCGACATGTAGTGCAAAAGTGTTGTTGGAATCAACACGTGACTGACTAGGTACAGTCTGTTTACCATCTCTTATCGTAACACAGCGTGCTGTTTCCTCACTTCCTCAATAAGGACTCTACTTCACAAATCAGCTTCGTCAGTGCGGAAAAAAGCTGTTTATGAAAGACTGATATTGCATAAAAACATTTCCGTTATTTTTTTTTTATTGAAAAAATCACTCTTTAAAAAATAAAACACATTCCTCAGTTTTTTTCCTGAATAACAAAGTTTTTTTCCCAAGTGAAAGCAACACACCTTTATTGATTCTGAATCAGAATCAAGTCAGTTTATTCATAGAATATGTTTAAAACAACTGTTCATGGTGTCCATAAAAAAAAGAATAAATGAATAAAATTCAGGCATCGCAAATGTACACATAAAAAGGCAAGTATTTTCACAAAAATGAATGAGTGGAGAATTGGTTAATGTTACCTAATGACTATATTAGTAAATACAGCTTATGATTATATAATAAAGATTAAATATTCATTAGCTAGTGGCATTTAAAAATAAATAATTTCATCATCTTAATTAACCCCCAAACTCTCATTTACATATATATATATATATATATATATATATATATATATATATATATATATATATGGATGGATAGATAGATTATATGAAATTAAATGAAAAATACTTCATTTATCCTAGAAGCGAGATTTTATTTGGTAAATGATATTTTAATAGCCTCTCTTTTTTGTTATAGGCTTTTTCTTTTTCTTTTTCTTTTCCTTTTTTTCGAACAATAAAACATACAACATAACAAGAATACATACATGTAAAACTAACAGTACAGCAATAATCAGTTCATCAATCAGTCTTGTTCTTCGGAGTGATGCTGCTGTCAGGAATGAATGTCTGTACCTCTCCGTCCTGCAGCGAACCTGACACAGCACTCTGTTGATTCCTCACCGTTTTGTGGAGAGGGTGGGAAGAATCCTCCATCATCTTCATCAGCTTGATCTTTTCTCATCAGTTGATGGCCGAAACAACTTGCCGATATTGGAGGCCGATATTTGGGGCCGATACTGCTTTTGACTCCCAATTTAATATAATGAAGGATACAAGGAAAGGAATTTTACTACTCTTTTAATATAAAAAAAGAACAAAGCACTTCATAAATATATAAAAAAGAAACATTAGAATTGTAATACATATATATGAATGAATGTAAATTATGCTGGGTGGGGTATTGGCCAACACATTAACAGTAAAGCATTAAAGAAGAGACACATGAGTTGGAGCTCTGCTGTCTTTTACAGAATTTGCTATTACAGTTTCTAAGCCAGACAAGCATTCCAGACAGATTAGCCGCCTGGAATCCCCTCCTGGTCATCCAGCCCAGCTCCCTGCTAGCTGTGGTACTGGCTAGAGGTGGGACGGACAAGCTGAAGGCTCAGGCCTGCACTGCTCAGAGGAGGGGGGGCTTGTTGTGGGTTAGGGATGAAAGAGAGAGGGGGGGGTTGCAGTTCAAATGGAATTAACTGGATTTGTGTTCCTCCCCCAGGTGGATCAGTCATGTTCATTAGAGCTAATCTCAACATGATCTGCATGTGTCACCCTGAACCAGTGAGCTGGACTTTTTCTGCCTCCTAATGCGATCTGAGCGGTCTTTCACACCACGTTACATATCCAGACATCTGACTGGCATCTCGCAGCCCAAGCTTGTCCGTCACAGTTGAGCTGCCGTGCTCCAAGCCTTATCAGATTAGAGGGAGAAACCAATGATTATTGAAGGCAGGCTAACAGGGTGACCTGTTGAAGGGGATTTTCATTATGGACCAGGGTGAGATGACTGGCTGTTCATTCACAGCCTTCAGCTGCAGGCACATTGACAACTTAGCAGGTCTACGCTCAGACGATCGAATCTTCAGATACCTGTCTGGCTTCACGATGACTAAACAGTGTGTTCTTAAAATCCCAGACCTTAAATACGTGGTTGCAATTTTCCATTTTGAACATTTTTAAGGACAATTTAAATGATAATATTTTATAGAATTGCAGAGCATCATAAGTCCTTGTAACATGATTTTTAAAATGCTTTAAACAGCTGTAAAAAGTGGCCTGGATATTTATCTGCAACTCTTAATGAGCTGTGATGGAAGTGGCCAGCTCTGCAGGCGACATGTAAACAATGAGCTGATTTATGAATGAAGGTGCAGCCCGTTTATTCCGTTTATATTTAACCAAAAGCAACCACAGAGCTCTGTGAATTGGTGAGGGGTTGCAAAGCAAGCTTGATGATGTTCAGCTGCAGGTATTTACCAACCACACGGACATGCTTGTTTATTTAATCTAACAAATGTAATTGGTTTTAAGCCTGAGGATAATCCTGTTTACCTCATATTAAATATGTGACCTGGGCTGGTTAGATATTCAGGGAAAAAGGGGGGAAAAGTTGGTTTATCTGCCCCACTTGATCATATACACTCTTTAATGTTTGTCATAAGATTTCAGTCTTTAAAGACACACAACGGAACTTTCAGCAGTTTTCTCAGTGACGCGCCCCCTATCGGCAGCTAAACTAGCATCCATCTTGTTCGTACCTGTACTGTAAGCTCACTCCAGCCAGTAAAAGACAGTCTTATCTTGACTCTTGTTCTGTCCCTTCCTCTGTTTCTTTTCCTCTCTTCCTCCGGTGATGTTTCCTTGCGTTTCTTTACCGAATTCGACATGATGCGCATTCAAAACACCCGCGATGTTGATCCCTGGTTTACATCCGGTTGCTAGTGAGTGATGCGGTGCTGCAGCCAATAGTCGGCTGCAACGTCACGGTCGCGTCCCGGATGGGAATCTTACATAGTGCTGTTTCTGAGCCCCGGGACGCCTCTGGGCACTGACAGCTCGAAAATGCGCTTAATGAATGTTGGTGTGACATCAAAACGAGTCAGAAACACAGATTTTTAAGGTCTAAAAGTTACGTTGTGTGTCTTTAACTCTCATTATTTTTAACTGCAGGTCAATAGATCAGAGACCTTAAACTCCAGTTCACAAAAGGCCACCTTCCTGTAGGTTTTAAAAAGAGTGAACACATAAAAAAGAAGATTGAAAGAAAAATTCAAAAATGGAATAAAATAAATAAGAAAAAAAAAAAACATCATTTTTATTTTATTTATTTATTTATTTTTTAAATTAAAGAACCTCAAACATTCTGATCTAAAAGTTCATTATTTTATCCCGCATGACTTTCTGGAATAATTTTACAGGCTTCAGTGTTTAATTACACGATTTATCTCATGTTTCAGTTTGCTTCAGCAACTGAAACTGTAAGTTTTGGCTCCTGTCTCTTTAAGAGTCCACCCCAAAACACCCACTCAGCTATGACTACTCACCAGATTAGTACAATAGGTGATTAGTGGGTTTGCAGCATTTGCAGCCCGGGTAAGTGTGAGTGGCCTGCCGGGTGGGCGGAGTTTCACTCTGGGTGATCAGCCGGGTGACCCACTCAGATCCATACCTGTCAAGTTTTGGATTTGAAAATGAGGGCAATTTTCCGGCAGCTGCCATGAGCCATCCCTCCGCCTCAACTAAACTTCAGTTTCCCTTACATTAACCACTGACTAACTACAACCAGGCCAATCAGATTCTGTCATCCTTGTTGACACTGAGAATTTGTGAACATTCCTACATTATTTTACACCCTAGATAAAAGGACTAAATGGTAAATGAAGCACATTAATTTATTTAGCATATTTTCAGTTTGTTTGCATGTTTGCTCTTTATATCACATTATTGGTCTCTAACATTTCTTTTTCATTACAATCACGTCTTCAAAATGCAGACAACTGTTTACATGAACAAAGATGAAATCCAAACACGTGCAGCGGTCTGTTCTGCACGTCAATGCATCATGCAGAAAAACACTCCCAACACAAGTTGACGGAATGCGTCACACACACACGTGGTGTCAATCGGGCTTAAACGGTTTACAGATATCATAAACTTCATAAATAATGAGGCTAATGTGTTACAGCCTAAAACAAATGCATGCGAACCAAAGACTGGAAAAAAAGAAAAAAGAAATGAACGTAGTATCCCGTCACGGCAGTTAGGCATTTCCCACCATCACCATCTTGCCATGGTGGTGTGTCGTCACTCCCGGAAAATACTATTTGCCCCATGGCTCCGAGCCACAGGGCAAATAATTGACAGCCAAGCTAATGCTAACCAAGCTAATCTGAAGTGAACAGGAACGAATGGAGATAAGCGGTCTAAAGGTAAGACACGCTCAGACTTGCTGTTTACCAGCTAAAAACCACCGTTGTGCAACTCTGCTACAGGCTGAGGCCTTTCTGGGAGCAAGCAGGAAGCTAAATATTAGCCACCACGGCTAAAATCAGCACCCAGTCTGTCGCCTGTCAATCAAAAGGATATGCCCCTAATTATGTGTAATTTCAAGATTAGATAACTTCTAAATGGATGAATTATTTTAAAAAAAAAAAAAAAATCGTCCCCCTCACAGTTGACATGAAGGTAAACTTGACCTATTAAAGCTAAAATGATATTTTTAACCAGGCTATAAACATGTTTATTTCTGCTGTAAAACATGTTTATTTCTGCTGTGAAGTTGTCCTTTTTAACATGGGAGTCTGTGGGGATCTGCTCTGTTTTAGAGCCCCTAGTGGATGAAGAAAGAACTACATTTTTTAACTCTTCTTCTAGGCTTCACTCTTCTCCAGCGGAGTTTGTTTCTTGATGCGAACTTTACTATTAACTTTTATTATGCTCATCATCACTTCTTCCCGGGTCTTTCACCCGACTGACGGTAAAGGAGCGGACCCATACTTTGAGTGTGAATCGACCACGGTTGTTGATTATGTCATCAAATACAGAAAGAAAACCGTTTCTTCCTGCAGTGTGTTCTTGTTGAGGACTCTCCCCGTAGTGTGAAACTACAAACCCTTTACATGGCACATTGAGTGTGCTGGAGTGCCAGCAGTAAGGAATTTAGGGCATTTTCATGCCTTTTTCTACCTCTAATCCTTTTGATGTCTCACATAAGTTTAGATTTTTTTGCCATTAAATTAGGACTGTTGTGCTTTGGCTGTCAGTCAGAACTGATAATGGCCTTTTCTGGGTTTCCATATAGATTATCAGTAGTGAATAAAAACTCTTCTCCCCCACAACATGCTCTCATTTCTTGTTAGTAGCTCCTCCTCATATCAACAAATGCTTCTTTGTCCAGAGATAAAATAATACATACTTGTTTTAGAGGTGTCGTAAATAGGCTAGAAGTGGA
Source organism: Atherinomorus stipes (assembly GCA_023101725.1). Taxonomy (NCBI): domain Eukaryota; kingdom Metazoa; phylum Chordata; class Actinopteri; order Atheriniformes; family Atherinidae; genus Atherinomorus; species Atherinomorus stipes. The sequence goes on from JALJCO010011700.1 coordinate 38,362, forward strand.
CAGTAGAAATCTTGTCCTGACTCCTGCATTCCAACCAATCACTTAACCAGCTGGGGTTTATTTAGCTCCTCTGACTGGTAGTAAAAAGACTTGTTATAAATGTGCTGGCAGATCCAAAAACATGGCAGGGTTTCTACTGTCAAACTACTTTTACTTCTACTTTTACACCTGCTCTTGGTGCTTTGTATCAGGCCGATCTGCTGGAAAGAGGCTACTGCAAAGTCAGTAACTCACATTTCATCACTAGTTTACACACCATGCATACAGTCAGTAAATCTGGTTTTAAACATCAGCTCTAATATGAGAAAGAGATGCTGTTTGTTCTACATGTTTGAATTCCTCTGCAGAGCTGGTTGATTTAGAGCTGACCCATGGAGCGATGGTTGCTTAGTTGGAAAAGAAATGAGTCCACTGTGAGTTATGTAATGCAGAATTAATATTGTTGCAAAGTTTGTATCTACTGATCGTTGAGTAAAAGCTAATGCTCTTGCTAGCAGTTTAAGGATGGCTGATGTCATGACTTTGAGAAAAGTTTAGTGCACAAGTATGCTGTCTCATGTTGCAGTCTGCACACTGCGAAGTGCAGATTCGTCGGCTGCATATGTCACAGCATCAAGTACTGTCCCCTTTCAAAAACCTCTGAAGGATTCTCCGAGTCCACCCTCCAAACCCGCACTCTGCTTGGCCTGAAACGAAGGATACATGCGATGTATCCTTCGTGGCTTTGCTTATCCCAGAATTCATTGCACACAAGATTATTTTTGGTATTGCACGATATAATCGGCCCCCCCCATTGGTATCGGCCTATATCAGCCTTAAAACTGATTATCAGACATCGGCCACCCCACCGATGTTTAACCGATCAGCCCACTGTTTCTAAAGTCTAAACAACCCCCAAAACTTCTTCCTCTTCATAAACGTCTTTATTACAGACTTTAAAACTTCTAAAGACTAGGGGTGGGAAAAAATATTGATACACTGAAATATCGGATATTTTCATTTGCTGATATCATATTGACATTCAAAAACGCAGTATTGATGTATTTTACTAACAAAATCTCGTGATATTTTATTGTTCTGCTACGAAATCTCGTGAGAATTCACAAAATACTGTGAGATTTTTGTAACAGAACGTGAAATCTCATGAGATTTTGTAAGTGAAATAGATTGATACCACATTTTTAAATATCTATTTGATATCGGCATAAGAAAATATTGCAATATTTCAGTGTATTGATATTTTTTCCCACCCCTATTTTTCAAAGCATCAGAAACGAATAACAAAACTACTATTTGCAATGACTGCTTTTTTCCAGCTTTAATATCTGTATCGATATCTGTTCTCGGCCACATGAGTTTTAAAATATCGGCATATCGGATATTGGCCAAAATTCCAATATGGTGCATCCCTAGATTTTTTAAAACTTTATTTACATAAGCAGAAAGTACAAACTCTTGTTAGGGGAGTAACAAGGAGTTTTATTCTGCCCGGTTTATACTGTACGGTTACATCAAGAACAAACGCACTGAAAGGTTTGAACAATAAACATACAACAGGGTTTAAATAAAAAAATGGAAAATAAGACATGTAGTGCACAATATGCAATAGATTATAGTTACAATGCAATGTAAACACAAAGTTAATCATCATGAATGGGGTTTCAAAGAATGGGGGAAATTAAACATAAGGGTAGGATGCTTTTTTTTTTTTACAGTTCTTTTTTGCAATTCTACTTGACATTTTTTAAGTGATGAGAAATATTGTAAAAATCCATGTAGATAAAACAGGCAAAGTTAGGTATTTTGTTTCATCCCACAGAAGATGGGAGAGAAGCTGCAGAGCTACCAGTGTAATATTTGGATATATTCATAGATTTTTAAGTGTTAAATGAAGTCTTTACTGGTAAGAAACAACAGATAATCTCTGTTGAAAATTTAAAAATATGCGGGCAAGCATGAAAAAAAGAATGAAATTGCCTCTGAAAATCCATTTTGTTTGATATTTTTCATGGGTTAACAAGGGGTTAATGGGGTGTCCACGTTTAGGTAACGACAGATAAATAAAAAAGAAAGAAAAGCACGGTTCTATATTATCATTTTTTTTTTTTTTTTACAACGTAGCTGAAGGAATAAGCGGAAAAAAAGCTCTCACTAGACAGCTGTGGAGTCTGCAGTTGCTAGGCAACGGGACTAGAGCACGATGGGAAATTCTCGTCGGCTAGGATGTCCCATTTCAGCAGCCTACTGTTTCAGGAGGCTGCTTCGGAGTGTGCAGCCTGCAACACGAGACACAGCTGTAATTAAAGGCATCGTTCCACAGCAGCCATATTGAATAATGAATAATAATCCATTTAAGTCTCGTCCATAAAAAATAATTTGCAGTGAAGGCAGTATAGGCCTGAAGATGCAACTGAATGTAATGGCCAGGAAATCTGAGAACATGCTGTTGTTGTTGTTATTATTATTATTATTATTATTATTATTATTATGTTATTGAATTTTCTTTCTGCGATTAATGAAGTATTTCATATATGTCTGGTTTTAAGTTGTTGGTTAAGTCGCCAAGTTGTCGTAAACATTATAATTATCCATGCTTGCTAATACCTGCTAGCATCTGATATATGGCAGCATTACTGATGTTTAATGTGTCTCTCCACAAGAGTAACTCCACATGTAATTTAAGTGAGTGAATCATACCAGATTGACCAACTCTTTACACAAAGCTTTAAGTATTATGCTGTAAACACAATATTGCAATATATCATATTGCTGCCTCTGTATCATGATACATATGATATTGCCAGATTCTGTCCTATACACACCCCTGTTTAGCATCGATTCTAACAAAGTTCTCACTGGGCATGTGTGGCATATTTGAAAAATGAGTCATAAATGGCTGCTAAATGTCCAGATTCTCTGTTCTTGTTTCAGAAATCGTAGACGGTAACGCTAAGATGACCCTGGGAATGATCTGGACCATAATCCTTCGCTTCGCTATTCAAGACATTTCTGTGGAAGGTAGTGTGTGTGTTTCTGTTTAACTGTGATACTGAAACTCATCCAGCTTTGGGTGAAATCCAAGAGTTTTAAGGGTAGTTTTTAGGATGAAACTTAATGGGTTAGAATTGGGTTAAAAACTGGTCCAGGATTAGGTTTAGGCATTCAGTTCGGTTTGTAAGGGTTAGGTGGGGAGGGCAGGGATATGGATTATCTCAGTGTTGGGTTCTCAAAAACACCGAAAACAAAATGGGTGTGTTGGAGCATCCCCACACACTTCGGTTTCCTTTTCTGTCTTCATTTGCAATTGAAAGCACTTTTCTTTGACGCAGCGTCTCGGCATTTAGACCCCTGTCACGCATCGTATTAAGCTTAAAAAACCACACAACAGCACATATAGGCTTGAGATAATGCACATTGATTTGAATGTAAATGTTAAAGATGGAGCTCCTTTTGTATCAATGTGTGGACATGTCCATCTGTAACAGTATAATCCCTTTAAATGTCAACTATGATCAGTCTGTGTTTGTTCAGCCTATAATTTCCAAGTGTACCAATCCTTTTCCTTTTCTATGTGGGAACAGCACAATACGGAACACCTCTTTGTATCCAGTGGAAACAAGACAGAATGAAATAGCAGTCACACATGATTCCCATTCGCCTCACCTCCGCTTAATCCACTACTGAACAGGGATTAGTTGAGTCGGTCACAGTAAAAAGTCGAGAGTTCCTCCAGCTTCACAGTGATCCCTTCTCCACCACCACAGAGACATCTGCCAAAGAAGGCCTCCTGCTGTGGTGCCAGAGGAAGACGGCGCCCTACAAGAACGTCAACATCCAGAACTTTCACATCAGGTACGGGCTTCACGGGGACAACGTTATAAGTAACAGATTACCTGCAGCATTGGATTGAAGTAGACTGGCAAACATTAGTAGGACATTAGAAGCAGGGAAACGATGCTCATCAACAGAGTTGCCATTTTATTGTAGTTATTTTTCCAAACCTAATTCATTTCACCGTTGCTCAAACCGCTACTGTGAGTCATTTCTACATGGGGGCATTTTTAAAAAGAAATTAAATTGTCCTTGAAAGTTTTTAGTAAACATTTAATATTTCCCTTAAATATTTTTGTTGTAAGATTCTGAGCTGGCCATGGACTCAGGCTTTCCCTCAGTAACAAACACATGAATATGAAGTTTTAACAGACCAAAAACTCTATAAAATACCAATAATAAGCACATACAGTCATCCACAAAATTATTCATTCCCTCCAATTAAAGACGGAAAAAACAACCTGTCAGTTAAATAAGTTGAAATTGTCAAAAGTAATAATAAATAAAAATTCTATGAAAATCATGACATTGATTTTGAATTGTGGTTTGAAATAAATATGAAAAGCAAACATACAAAAAATGAAACAAGTAAACAAGCAAAGCTAAAAAATTTGTGGAGCAATCACTGCAATCAGGTGTTTTCTCTAATGTTTAAAAAGACGTCTGCACCTGTTGACAGGTATTTTGGTCCACTGTTAATAAGAAAGATCCTCTAATGTGTCTGGGGCAGATTTTTTTTTTTTTAATCATTATTTTCAACCACAATTCAAAAGCAGTATTTTATTTCACTAAATTATAATTTTGTAAATTTTTATTTATCGTTAATTTCTTTAGTTTCTTGTTATTTGAATTACTGTTATGAATTTAGCCTTTTTTTAATTGGAGGGTATGGTTAATTTTGAGGACGACTGTATATGTAGAAAATGAGAAAAGTCTCCAATGTTTATTTAGAATCCGCCTGTTTTGGACACAGTTGATAAGGCAGCTGGTTTAACTTTGCATCCCGACATGTGAGCGGAGTCAAACGGCTCTGGGCTGCTGGGGGTTACTTTGTAATGTTTTACTCCCATTTTTGTCTACTTACTGGAAACTGACAAAACCAAATTTCTGCATAGGTGAAAACATATGGCAATTACAATAAAAGGTATGATGTCATCATCAAGAGCAAACCCAGAAACTGGCAGCAGGTGTGGCTGGTCGGACTTGGGTGTGCAGACCTCTGGTCCACTGTGGGAAGCTGTGTATTTGTATAATACTTGTATTTTTGAAAAGTTGCACCTGAGCTGGATTCTGAGTCTCTGGATCCCGACTTTGGCTCTGATAATTCGTCAGCCTGGGAAACCGCTGCATCTTTTCAGCCATCCCAGATCAACTGCAAACTGTTGGCATCACTCAGTTTAATCTGGGCCAAAAAAGTCAAAGAGAAAGCTTGCAGAGTTTATTTAAGATTTGTGTTTAAGTGCCCGGTATGGTACTTGGTAGCTTTCTCTGTGGAGATGTTTCTACTTTCCTAAATTTTCCTGAGGCTTGAAATTCAAATTTGGTTATGATTGTTTGGAAATTGAATTTTACGAGCACCAGGGATATATGAACATGTAATTTCTTAAATTGCTCCTGACATGCATGTGATGAGAGCAGAGGCCTCAGACAGCGCTGATGGTGAACAGAGCAGATCTAAAAGCAACAGAGAGCAGCCACGTCCTCCTAAAGCAGACCAACTGAGCGGGACAGGAAGTGCTGAAGTATACTCACAGATTTTCTGCTTACAAATAATTTATCTGGTTAAAAGCAGCTTGGGGAATTTTTTTCTGGCATTTTTGTTTTGTAGCCACGAGGGAGTTAAGCTAGATCTGAATCCATGTCACAGGATCCCTCAATGTGTGTTGAATTATTGAAAAGAGACCCCTGTGGTGCTCCGACATGCATGAAAGCTGAGGTGCGAAAAAAAAAAAAGGTGGAGCTGAGGTCATTTCAGAAGAAGTAAAAGAGAGAGAGGCAGACAGTCGGCGTACAGACCGGGCCTTTGATGTGGGCTCTCTGAGAGAGATGATAGCAGAAGATGAGAGTCAGATGAGAAGTGCAAAACTTTAGTTTTAAGTAAACTTCAGGTATAAAAAGCTTGTGAAAGGTCCTTTCTTGGGCTGTAGGTGCTTTTCGTGGCAGGTGATGGATCTCAATAACCCACCATTGTGACTTTGGCAGCATCAGTCGATCAGAGCTCCAGATTGAGATGCTGCCATTTGTAAGACAGGAGGACTTCACAACCGAGGATGATAATCCATCAACCACAAAAAGGCCAAACTAAAATACACTATATTGCAAAAAAGTATTTGGTCACCTGCCGTAACTCGCATATGAGCTTAAGTGACATCCCATTCCGAATCCAAAGGGTTCAATATGATGTTGGTCCACCTTTGCAGCTAGAACAGCTTCAACTCTTCTGGAAGGCTGTCCACAAGGTTTAGAAGTGTTTATGGGGATTTGTGACCATTCTTCCAGAAGTGTATTTGTGAGGTCACACTGATGTTGGACAAGAAGGCCTGGCTCTCAGTCTCTGCTCTAATTCATCTCAAAGGTGTTTTATCAAGTTGTGGGTCAAGACTGTGCAGGCCGGTCAAGTTCCTCCACACCAGACATCCATGTCTTCATGGACCTGCTTTGTGCGCTGGTGCACAGTCATGTTGGAAGAGGAAGGGGCCAGCTCCAAACTGTCCCCACAAAGTTGGGAGCATGGAACTGTCCAAAATGTCTTGGTATGCTGAAGCATTCAGAGTTCCTTTCACTGGAACTAAGGGGCCAAACCCCGCTCCTGAAAAACAACCCACACCATAATTCCCCCTCCACCAAACTTTACAGATGGAGAAGTGCGATCCCTTACTCCAGAGAACGCCTCCACTGCTCTAGAGTCCAGTGGCGGCTGCTGTACACCACTGCATCCACGCTTTGCTTTGCACTTACTGATGTATGGACGGATGCAGCTGATCGCCATGGAAACTCATTCCATGAAGCTCTCTGCTCACTGTTCTTGAGCTGATCTGAAGGTCACATGAAGTTTGGAGGTCTGCAGTGACTGACTGCAGAAAGTTGGCCACCTCTTCGCACTATGCGCTTCAGCATCCACTGACCCCGCTCCATCAGTTTACGTAGCTGAGTTGCTGTCGTTCCCAAACACTTCCATTTTCTGATAACACAGCTGACAGTTGACTGTTGAATATGTAGGAGTGAGGAAATTTCACCACTGGATTTGTTGCACAGGTGGCATCCTATCACAGTCAAACGCTGGAATTCACTGAGCTCCTTAGAGCGGCTCATTCTTTCACAAATGTTTGTAAAAACAGTCTGCATGCCGAGCTGCTTCATTTATACACTGTGGCCATGGAAGTGATTGGAACACCTGATTCCAATAATTTGGGTGAGCAAATACTTTTGGCAATGTAGTGTTATGTACTGCAGAGAAACAGAAAATTAAATTTAGCTGTAATGTTTTGCACTACTTACTGGATTAAAACAAGCTTCCAGATTTCTCTCTTTGTATATTCAGATTACATGGTGTACTCATCTACTACTTGCTGTTTCCTTCAGTGTTTCTGCTTTTTTTTCCCTTTTGGTTTTTGAAACTTTGAAACTTTCTTTACCTGTACAAAGTTAGAAACCAGCGACTGAACAGAGTGAAGTTTCATTTACTTTTCTGATTGTAAGATATTCCCTGAATTTATAGAGGGGCTTTAAACGTGACCCACAGATTGTATGAATTAGTGGAAAGTTTGTATTTGTGGGTTTGATCTTTTTTTTTTCCTTTCTTTTTTTTTTTTTTTTTGTTGTGACTCAGTGAAAACTGGACCACATCACATCTGTGAGTGGTCTCACAGTGAGACCACTTGCCAGGAAAATGAACCTGGAAAAGTGAAGGACAAACCAGAACCGTGGTACCGTTTCTGTTCAGTTTACGGACGTGTCAAAGCAGAATCTGCTCCTCTCTGAACACGTTCCAGGCTCTGCTCCACAAATGCTTACCGACTGTAATTTCCCATTTTGCTGTATCCTTGAAAATTCATCATTTTCAAGGATCCACACAAAGAACCATCTCCTCTTCTTTTACATCAGCTGGTTTGATCTCAAACACTCCTTTTTTCTTAGAAACTCTCCCAGCAACTTGTTCTGATTAACTTAATTTTCCTTAGAACAAACGCGAGTGTACGCTGAAGGACATTTCCTTTGAATCCTCAAAAAGGATCAAAATAATCAAATGAAAACATTTGATACAGCAGGTGACAAACTGGCCTCTTGCTGCTGGGATGCTGCGGGTGTAATTTAGGAGACATAAGGAAGGAATTGGTTTTGATTTCAAGATTAAAGTCAGACTCCTCATATTTTCCTCATCTCATTGAGTTTCACTTCGCTTTCATAGTTGGTCCACTTTGTTCTTTCAGCTGGAAGGACGGTTTGGGTTTCTGCGCACTCATTCATCGACACCGTCCGGAGCTCATTGACTATGGAAAGCTGCGTAAGGTGAGCACGCTTTTTCCTAAACTGACTGTAATCATCTCTGTAAAGAATCCAAGCAGAAATCCTAATAGTTCAGCTTTCTGATGAAATAAGGGGAGAATGTACTGGTACTTTCTTTCCCTCTTTGTGCTGAAAAGATTGATGATCCAGTCGAGTAGGTTATGAATCTGTTAGATGGAACTTTGCTCCAAATATGTCTGAAATGGTTGATGGTCTGCTGTTGACAGGACGACCCCATGACCAACCTGAACACAGCCTTCGACGTGGCAGAGAAGTACCTGGACATCCCCAAAATGCTGGACGCTGAAGGTGAGCAGACAGGGAGTCAAACTGTAACGTGATTTAGTGGAAAGCAGATTTTCTCCTGTTAAAAGACCAAAATGTACTCCCTCTGAAGTGCAGGCACAACCCTTTTACTGTCATCTCCTGCAGCCTGACGGCTACGCCGGCTTTCAGCAGCAGTGCAGATGCTGAAATCTTTGGAATCAGAACAAACAAAAAATGAATGAAGCTCTGAACTGACCAGTACCGCTGCTTTCTTAGTTTTCAGGTCTGATTTGACCGTCTGTGACAGGGGTCTGCAACCTTTACAATCCGAGAGCCATTCTTGCCTCAACACAAGCTAAATAAAAGTTGTCCAGAGCTGCAAAAATTTCATGGCCTGTTTAAAAAAAGACTTTTTTTTTTTCTTTTTTTTTTAAAGAACCACAGTATTATTTCTACTTTTTGGTTTTGCAAAAGAGAAAATAAAAACAAAACATAAAACCTTTGCCAAAAAGAGAAAGATGGCTACATCTCCTTTTATGTAATTTTTTTTTTTTTTTTTTTTGCTGCTGTGTGTCTCAATCAAGGTTATTATAGTTAACTAATACTAATGAAAAAGTGAAAACAAAAATTTAAAAAAACATTTTCGTTTACTGAAATAAAAATTAAAAATGACAATCTTTTTAAAAAACGATAACTGAAACTGTATTGTGTCTTTACCAAACTAAAACTAACTAAAATAATTGCAAAAACATCCATAATCTTTGTAAATTTATTTGATACAAAAAGCCTTTTGAGTTGATATGAAATTTATTTCTATTTAATATATTTACTTTGCTCTACTGATTCTACTTCTCCGAGTGACTTTCTGAGGATTTTGAATGTTACACCAGACAAATCTACAATTTACAACCCCCCCCCCCCCAAAAAAACGAATTAAAACTAACACTGAAACTAAGTGTTTTTCAAAAAATAAAAACTAATAGCAGTACTAACTAGTAAACCTGCTCAAAAAACTAACTAACACTAACTGAATTGAAAAACAAAAAGTCAAAACTAAATAAAAACTGAAACTAATTAAAAATCCAAACCTATTATAACCTTGGTCTCAATGGGACCTACCTGTACAAATAAAGGGTTAATAAATAAATTAAATGTAGATATTTGTTGAAAACTTTGTAAAAAAAAAAAAAAAAAGGACAATTTCCAAGCTAACCACATTTCTCTAATCTCTGCCATACACAGAGATCCACAGAAACCCCCTAAAAGCAGAGAATAGGGAAAATGATAAAACTATAACCTTCATCTCTGTGTTAGAAAGTGGTCGCTGTAAACTCTGTCAGACTCTGCTCCTCCCGACTGAAGGTGGAGGTTTAAAATCCACTTTTTGTGGCGTTTCTCTGTCAGTTTCAACATTTTTCACCTTTGCGAAAGACCTTTGTGAAAAAAAACGTGGACGCTTCTCTCTGTTAGCCGATTGCAGCAGCTATAAACTGCACAACAGAGGCATTTCCACACACATTTCACAGGCTACTGTAGTATTCTGGCCCTCCGTCTGCATTTCGCGTGCTAGCATCTTATGAGCGTGACACATGGCGCAACCAACCTATGAGAAGAGAAACAGATCTAGAAAAAAATTACTGGTGCTTTCAGCTGTGGAAATTCACGACAATTATTCCAAAGAAAAGCTGCTAAAACCAGCATCTGTTATCATGTTTATTTTTAAATATTACTTAATTCTTTATAATTTTTAGCTAATGTTATTGAGAGCCATTGTGGAAGGTCCAACGAGCCACTTGTGCAGACCCCTGGTCTATGACTCCACATGCTGTGGAAGAGTCACCTCAGTAGGTATGAGAGTGACCTCATCGGCCTTCTGAAAGAGTACGTTTTGGTCATCACATTCTCACATGCAGCTGTGCACACAGGGGGAGGCTATTTCCTACGGAATGTAAATACGCAGCTCTTTCTCTACAAATAAATTTAGCTTTATTGACGTCATCCGGTATGTTCATGTGTGGACGCTCATGTAGACAAAAAGAAACCCAAAACTGCGTTTCTGAGGACAAACAGCCAAGTTGGGATGAAATTTTCCATAATAATTGTTTATTTTTCTTTCTTTGGTTCATATTATTTGTAATAAACTCTACTTCCTGTTCCTCCAATCAGCTGTTCTCTATTTAACACCCCCTCCCTCCCCCTCCCGACCATCCTCCATGCCCCTGACCTCCTCTCTTCCTTCCAGACATTGTGGGCACTGCCCGTCCAGACGAGAAGGCCATCATGACCTACGTCTCTAGCTTCTACCACGCCTTCTCAGGCGCCCAGAAGGTATCCTGGATGCAGCATCTCCTTCCTCCTCCTCCTCCTCATCTTCCTCGCTCCCGCTCCTCCTCCCCTTTTTTCGACCTCAGTGTGTGTCTCCTAACAGTCTCCTTCTCTCTGCAGTTCACAACACCCCCCCCCCCCCAAGCAGGGGTCACTCTGCTTTACTTTCCGCATGGTTCACGCCACCAAATGCATGATGGAGCAACGTCAGTGTTCTTTGAGGCAACGAGCGCGAGTGTGTCTCCAGTCTACCCGACACACTCCTGACAAGTGTTTTGTTTAACTGAACAGAAAGCGATTGGAGTGGGAGGTGTGGCGAGGTTTATCTGAGCTGAATGATGATGATTGTCTGTGATAACAGCTGTGGTTGATACAAATTAGCTTGAAGCTTGGTACGGAGGGGGAGATGTAAGCGTTTAAAAGGATGGCTACGCTCAGCCTCCGGGGCGACAGCCGAAATTGAGGGTGGAGGGATGAATGAAATCACAACTGGCACTTCAAAGTCAAGCAGCAAGCTATCGGTTCACTTTAATGGCTTCAGTGAAGAGCCGGGCTTTCCCTCTGAAGGAAAGAAACGCTGCATCGGTGTTGGATTATGAGTAGAAGTCAGTTTCACAGCTGTTTTGATGCACAGCAAGACACCTGAAATCATTCTGAGACATGATAGTTGTATAAAAACCAGGCTGATCTGAGAGGCCCAGCAGCAGAGATCATCTCACCACAGCTGTGTTTAAGCAACTCACATCAAAAATGTCTGTGTTTGTAGCTGAGGGGGGGGGTTGCAGATCTGAGATGTGTAGAACAAGATGCAGCTGCTGCTTGACGTGCAAGCTTAGTTAGAAAATACATGAAACACAAACAAGAATCTATTTTTGTTGTTGAGGTTAAAAAAATCCTTTTATGCTCTCACCTCCCACTTCAATGCTCTAAAACATATCTCACCCTTTAAGCCAACAAAGCCGAGGTAGACTGGAGGAAACTTGTGACCCGTGGTGTCGCCCTCTGCTGGCCCTTTTGTCTCTGCACACTTTTACTCTCCGTTTTTTCTCCTCTGCCCTCTCTCTCTCTCTTCCCTCTGTTCCCCGGGCAGATATCATTAGCACCTTGAGGCCAGATGAGAAGGCCGTCATGACTTATGTGTCGTGTTACTACCACGCGTTCTCAGGCAAACAGAAGGTGAGAACACAATGGCTGCATACTTGTCAAAGTGGCTGGTAGCGAATGACAGCCTCTCTGCACTGCAAAAACTCAAATCTTAGCAAGTATGTTTTTCTAATTTCTAGTCAGAATATCTCATCTCACTCAAAATAAGACAAAATTACTTAAAGGAACATTTAAGTGAGATATAAGAACTTGTTTTAAGACAATGAATCTTATGAAGAATATTTAGCTTGTTCTATTGGCAGAATTTTTTTTTTTCCTTCTTACAAACAAAAAAAAAAAAATCTTGGCTACTCTTGAAATAAGTAAAAAAAAAAAAAAAGATTTTTTTGCTTGTAATAGGCAAAAAAGTCTGCCAATAGAACAAGCAAAATTTTCTTGATAAGATTTCTTGAAATAAGGTGCATTGCCTTAAAGGTACAGTATGTAAGAATTACTGACATTAGTGGTAAAGATGGGTATTGCAAGAAAAGATGTTTTCTTTCAAATGACTTCATATTGTAAGCACTATAGTGAATGTACGGTGGCTGTTAGTGGTCAAAATTCTCCCTGACATAAATATGTTTTTACCTGTGAGTGGATCCAGTGGTCTCAGGTGTAGCGATGACTGTACGATGAGTAACTACTTTTATGTCTTTTAAGGCATTACTGATCCCCAACTCCCATTAAACACAGCTAGTACAGCAGTTTTAAAGGGATATTGTGTAAGTTCTCCTGTTATTTATTCACAAAAACTGATTATTTGGTTCAAAAGTGTTTTTTCATTAATCAGTAATCACTCCCATCAACAAACTGAAGTGCTCCTCTAAGTTCTAAATTTGCCGTTCGTATCATTCATTTACACATCGAGCAGGGCGGCTCGGTGGAGGCTGCCATGTCGTATCGACATGTTTTTGCGTTCAGGAGAAGTGTGACAGTAGGAAAACACAGAAACTCACCGGACACACCGGAGTTGTCAGCTCAGTTCGAGGTAATGCCTTTGAAAAGTCACCGCGCTGCAGTGGGGAGAGACTAGCGTCTCACTGATGCTGGGTTCACGTGCAGTCGGGCAGACGGCCGTTGGTAACAAACCAGATGTCATTTTAATCAATGAAGCCGAGCGAAAGACGGTAAAATATGGGTCAGGGAAAACAATACGACATCGCCATGACAACAAATCAGATGTGGACTGATGTCACTGTAACTGACGGACCACATCTTCACATAGAGGCCGGTGATAACTTTACATGCATCGGCTGTCGTCGGTCTGCCCGGTTTCACGCGAATGCAGCATGAAAAGTACGAGGGAGCTGCTCCCGATTACACAGTGTCCCTTTAAGGTTCAGTAGGTTCTTACTTCACACCCATTCTTTTGTCCATTCAGGGACACCGTAGTAAAGATGGTGGAACAAATATGGCAGCCTCCATATGTGCACCGCCCAGCAAGTAGATATAAATGACTCATTCAAAGAAAATAAACATATAACAGCTATTCTAGTGCAGCGATTACACACCAATAGAAACACAATTTTGAATTATATATCACATTTTTCTGCCGTTGACCTTTGATTTTTTACATGCTGTACCTTTAAAACAAGTTCTTATATCTCACCGAAATGTTTTGTCTTTAAGTAATTTTGTCATATTTTGAGTGAGATGAAATATTTTGACTAGAAATTTGAAAAATGTACTTTGTAAGATTTGAGTTTTTGCAGTGTGATTTTGTTTGTTGACTGCTATCATGTGATACCTCCATGTGGTCCTGCAGCAACACACCTGGAGCAGGATGTGAACATAGTTCATGTGGGAGTGGGGCTTCTTACTGAGTTCATATATTAAAAAAACAATAAACAGCAGATCTGTTGAGTTAACTTTCTTTACTTAAATGTCAGGAGTTCATGCATTTTTATCGCTGGCTGCCCCGACAGGAACTCTGACTTATTCAGGGCTTATCTGCCATCTTTCAGCAGCAGACTGGATGCAGAGCACAACTCTTTCTCCATTCTGTTTCAGTGCAATGCATTCAAAGACATGTCAGGTCTGCTCAGAGTCTGTGCAGAGAAAAATAAAGATTTATCTCACATGCAGGGTATCTGCTCAGTCTCCTCTATTTAAAATCTTTGTTAGAATCCATGTCCTAATGGAGCTTGTGGTTCTGTGGAAGCTGCTGGCACACACACTGACAGCACTGGCACAGATTGCACATTGAAACTTGCTCCTCCTCTAACACCTCAAATTGCACCCTGAGGGTAGAAATTTACTCATAAACACCATCACTCTTGCTGGATTGGTGTGTACATGGAAATCCACTCACAAGACAGAGCTTTGTGTTAGCCACAGTTTGCTTTCTGGATTCAAACACAGATGTTTTTAATGGCCTGCTGTCATATTCAAACCCAAATCTCCTTAAAATATAGTGTTGATTTCACTTTTATACTTTTATACTTTTCATTAAATGAGAAAAAAGAAAGTCTACCCTCTTTCACTTCAAAGGCTTAAAAAAAAATCTTTTTCTGTCAGTATCAGGTTGTTAAAGGTCTTAATTTATAAAAGAATGGTGGACCTCAAATGATTCAACTCCAGATAAATTTACTTTTCTGTTAGGAACGTCATCTACAGAGAGTGACGGTGCATTTTAAAAATTGGTTAAAAACAAGTAAATACAAATGTTGAGTAGAAAAAACCCAAATTTACTAGCATACACTTACAGTCGTCCTCAAAATTATTTATACCCTCTAATTTAAAAAAAGGCTAAATTGACAACACTAATTCAAATAACAAGAAACTAAAGAAGCTGATAATAAATAAAAATTTACAAAATTATAATTTAGTAAAATCAAGATTGCTTTTGAATTTTGGTTGGAAATAATAACTAAAAAAAAACAAACAAGCAAAATTGTCCCAGACAAATTAGAGCACCTTTCCCATGAACAGTGGACCAAAATCTGTCAACATGTGCAGACGTCTGATTGGACGTTACAGAAAACACCTGATTGCAGTCATTGCCTCAAAGTGTTGCTCAACCAAATTTTAGCTTCAGAGCCCCATCATGCTTGTTTACTTTTTGTGTGTTTATTAATATTTCTGTTGAATCACAATTCAAAATTAATGTCATGATTTTCAGAAAATATTTATTTAATATTTTTGTCAATTTCAACTTATTTCATTCACTGACAGCTGATTCTCCCCCCCCCCCCCCCCCTCTTTAATTGGAGGGTATGAATAATTCTGAGGATGACTGTACATCCAAAACCACATCAGCCACATTCAGCATACTAATAGAGGAGGCACAAAGCGTCCTGTGGCTCTCTTGGTCCTGAAGGCCAGTGATCTGTATCTCAGACCTGCTGATTGGAGGCTGTAGTGGATGTGCAGTGTGAGTTATGTCTCAGGGTTTCCAAGTCCTTCTGTGTGTAGTGGACTGCAGTGGATGTTAGACAGTGAAATAGTTTTAAAATGATCTTTAAGCCCTCCCATATTGATGGGGGTCAGGAATCACTTCTCTAAGGTCATTGCTGATGTCCTCCTTAGCACATGGCTGATATTAACATGTTCATCTTAAAGGGACTAGAGGCAGGAATTGTGAAGGAATAAGCATGTCCAGTTTTTTAGTGCTAACGGGTGATGAAGCGTTAATAAACAAAAGAACGAGCCCACCCACGTCTCTCCGTTGCCTTGAACAGGCTGTGTGCTGCAAAATGAGCTGCGAATTTCCCGCGTTGTCTTGCGGATGTGACGTCAAATGACGCTGCATCTGTTTTGATCCAGGAAGGAGACGGTTGCGGTGAATCAAACACTGTAAGCGATAGTTATGGTTTCTTCTGCCGTCAGCAAACGATCCAGATCCACTGAGAGACACTAAAAAGTGTAACTACGAAGAAAAAGACTTTATCCGCGCAGTAAACGGCGTTATAGCTGCAGTCTGTGCTCCTGTGCCGGCCGTGCTGGTGGCTGCAGTTACCCGCAGCGCCGGTCTCACGGGTCTCATTTCTTAATCTTGCCTTTAGTCCCTTTTAAGTTGTTTATATCTAATCCTCATACTGTACATACTTGTTGAGCACCACTTTTTTTTTTCTCATGTCCACATATGTGAAACTGTTGGGGTTAAACTCATGACGGGGAAAAAAAAACGAAATAGCTAAATATTGCATAAATTTCAGTATTTTAGTGTCTTAAAGCTGTTTGTGCTTTGCTCTTAAGTCCAAAACTTTACTGTTGACAATTTCTCCCACTGCTCCTATCATTAAATATTACTGCCTGGCCAGCTTTATTAGTGGAAACGTTCTGATGTGAAGCACCTGTCCAGCAGTAAGTGAGGATAAAGCAGATAAACTGCAAAAACTCAAATCTTACCAAGTATATTTTTCTAATTTCTTGTCAAAATATCTCATCACACTCAAAATGAAACAAAATTACCTGAAGAGAAACATTTCAGTGAGATAAAGGAACTTGTTTTAAGGCAATGCATCTTATTTCAAGAAATCTTATCAAGAAAATTTAGCTTTGCAGATGTTTTTTGGTTATTACAAACAACAAAATCTTGGTCGTTCATAAAATAAGAAAAACAAATTGTGCTTGTAAAAAAAAAAAAAAAAAAAAAAAAAAATTCTTGGTCACGCTTAAAATAAGTAAAAAAAAATTGCTTGTAATAAGCAAAATATATATATATATATATATATATATATATATATATATATATATATATATATATTTTTTTTTAATCCTGCCAATAGAACAAGCCAAACTTTGATAAGATTTCTTGAAATAAGATGCATTGCCTTAAAACAAGTTCCTATATCTCACTGAAATGTTTCTCTTTAGGTTATTTTGTCTTATTTTGAGTGTGATGAGATATTTTGACTAGAAATTAGAAAAATATACTTGGTAAGATTTGAGTTTTTGCAGTGTAAAATGTCAGGTATTTCTTTCTGGAGGTGGTGAAGAGCATAAAGTGAGTGAATATCAGGTTCCTCACATGAGGAGAAATGCTCATGCCCTTTAATCTCTGAATTTGAAAATGGGTTTTAGAGAATGAATGAATGAATGAATGAATGAATGAATGAATGAATGAAAATTTATTTCGAACAATGAACAAATGAAAAGAAAAAGAAAATTATAAATCAAGACAAAAGAAAACAATTTAAAAAAAACCCTCAAGAAACATAATACTGATTCAAAATCAAATCAAGTTCGAAAAAGGAGTGGGAAGAAGTATAAACTTTTAAGGAATTCCCACCCCTTCCTACATGTCACGTTTTATACTGTATATCAGTTTATAGCAATCTGGATTGATGGATAGATGAATACTTTATTCAGCCCTGTGAGGGGAATTCATGACAGTGTCATGAATACAGATTGCTAAACAAAAAAATGTGTAACGCAAGCAGAGAAGTGTTCAGAAATATCTCCACTACAGCCTCGGTAAATACAGATGTGAATGTGTCATTCTTTAAGTTTTCAAGATATTTTAGGTTCAAATGAAATCATAAAGCATTTGCGACTGAAGCTGGCTCTGTGGGGTCACCAGCTCCTGGATGAATGCTTAGATTTTTAGCTGTATTAATCTCTCCCTTCAGTGTCTGCTGACTGATGTCAGAGCAAAGCAATCCATGAGAGAGGTCCTGGCTGTCGGGCTCTCGGTCAACAGACCCAGCGTGCAAACATTTGCTCACAGAAGCACGACCTGCACATCCTGACTCTCCTTTTAAGGCAGCTTGTCTGCCGCTGGTGGAGCCCCCGGAGCACGCCTCTGACTGAGCCAAGTTTCCTCTGTGATCTTGGAGGCAGGACGTAGTCATCTGTGTGGGATGCCAGTCTCTGAGCTGTGAAACGGGGCAAAAGAGCCTTTTCAAATGTCTCTCTGTAAAAGGACACTGATGCAAACCTTTCTCAGCACTTCGCTTCCTTCCTTTCATGGTTGAAAAGTTTTATATCTGGCTGTTTTGTTCATTTCTCTGCTTTAAAATATTGCATGCCGCTTTAATTCTGCTTCATTTTTTTCTCTGGTTTTCAAAGAGCTATTCCACATTTTCACCTTCACACAAGCAAGCAGAGTAAATGTTGTCATGGATACACTGTTAGATTCAACATTATGAGCCCAGTGGTGAAGCTCCAGGGGAAGTGAGACGGTGTGCTTCAGTCCTCACTGTCCCAGTCAGCGCTCTCCATATGTAGGTGGAGGTTCAGCTTACAGTTTGCTGCTGTTCTATAATTAGGCAGCGGTTCAGGGAGAAAGGTGCCCCCACACCTGATGGCAGCATGACCTACAATTTGATGTGTTCTTGTTCCAGTTCTGACTCCATCCAGCTGGAAGCAAACCTTAGATCATCGAGCTTTAGTGACATTTTCAATACAACAGACATCATAGAGACGACAAACTGACCTGATTCTGTTTGTTTGGCATCATT
Source organism: Atherinomorus stipes (assembly GCA_023101725.1). Lineage (NCBI taxonomy): Eukaryota > Metazoa > Chordata > Actinopteri > Atheriniformes > Atherinidae > Atherinomorus > Atherinomorus stipes. The sequence continues at coordinate 56,838 of JALJCO010011700.1, forward strand.
ATTGACTGTCTTTTCCAAAAATGACTCATTTAGGGACATCTGAGTGCTTCCGTGGGCGGTGCAGATGGATGGTTGCAGTTAAATAGCTGCTACAACTTAAAGAAATCTGTTTCTTAGCAGTTAGTCACAAGTTAGATGCACAACACTAAGACCTAAAATGTGCTGTCGCTCTGCTCTGCACCTCTCACTGTTTCTCTCCCCGCCTTCGTCATCCAGGCAGAGACGGCGGCCAACAGGATCTGCAAGGTGCTGGCTGTCAACCAAGAGAATGAGCAGCTGATGGAGGACTATGAGAAGCTGGCCAGTGATGTGAGCACGCCCCATTTTTCCTATAATTGCCCTGCACTTCTCTCAGCCCTTTCTTCACCTCCCTTTTCTGAGCCTTTCCCCCTGCCTCCCGTCCCCCGGGGTTGATTGTGCTCCATTCAAGTGCAAACAAGGCAGACAGTGTCGCTTCGAGTCACACAAGTTATTTTCTTTTGTCATATGACAGTATTTTGCCTGTTTTATCTCATATGTAGCAATCTCCAAAGGCTGTGCATTCAGAGCATTTCATTTTCCAGCCGATGGTGAACTGAAGCATATAATTACAATTTACACAAACATGGTAAACACTGGTTTTCTTTTACTAGACTGAGACCAGCTGTTTTTCTCTCGTTTTTCGATTAAATACTGAACCGCTCCAAGTTGTACTTTTATATTTACTGTAAAGACACGACTGTTAAAAAAAAGTTTCCCCAAAAGTGCAAACTATTCCTTTAATTTGTCAGTAGCTTGTTATAGGTTAGCATTTTAAGAAAAGAGTTCTTAAAGAAATTTTTGTGACGCAGAATTCAGATTTTTTTACGCAAAGTCACAAACTTTTACTGCAAAGTCAAAAATACGCGTGCATTTGAATGCACCATCCAACCAAATGCTTTCAAGCTGCATTGTTAAGGAAGATAAATGTAATTTTCTGGGGAAAAAAAACTGGTTTTAAGTCGGATTGATTTCCTTCTCAAGGAAAATGGAAAAATAAGAATGATTTTCTTTTATGGTTTATTTATTTTAAACATGAATATTGCTGTTGCATCATGACCTCAGAAGTCCCCCCCGTGCTGTGAGATAACACATGCAAATGTTCAAATCAAGCAGAAATGTTCTTAAGTTTGCAGTAAAATGCAAGAAATGTTTGAAGTTATCTGAAGCTAATGAATCATCTCAACCTTTATTCTTTTTTCACTCTTTAAAAACATCCATCACACTGCTTTGTATTCCCTTCTGACCGCCATCTTTTTCCTTTTTCTCTTTTTTTTTTGCATGATTTTGCTCTCCTGCTTAAATTCCACAAACTTGGTTTTCCTTCATCTCTGCCCTCTTACTCTTTTATCCTACCATGCACACACACACACTTGCACAAACACCATCAACATCCCAGCTGCTGGAGTGGATTCGTCGCACCATCCCCTGGCTGGAAAACCGGATGCCCGAGAACACCATGCAGGCCATGCAGCAGAAGCTGGAGGACTTCAGAGACTACCGCCGCCTCCACAAGCCGCCCAAAGTGCAGGAGAAGTGCCAGCTGGAGATCAACTTCAACACCCTGCAGACCAAACTGAGGCTCAGCAACAGGCCCGCCTTCATGCCCTCAGAGGGAAAGATGGTCTCGGTATGTTCCGGTAGTTTGTGGAAGGTTGAACTCATTCACAAAGAAGCTGAATAACTGATTTGATATCCAGCGTTCTTCTGGGGAAAACTTGAAAGATTGTTTGGAAACCTGAAGGCTAACAGCTGTAAGAGATGCCTCGACTTATTTGCATGTAAACCCGATAAATCTATTTGAAGTTTTCTGCTCTGATTTATGTTTAAAAACTGCTCCATCGAAAGATTTAGAAGCTCATGAAATTTACAATAGCCAGAAAAAACTCATCTTTTAGCTTTTCAGTATCTGATCACATTCAGAACATGGTTATAACAGCTTTTTATTTTGAATTAGTTTCAGTTTTGATTTAGTTTTGACTTTTTGTTTCTCAATTCAGTTAGTTTTAGTAAGTTTTTTTGAGCAGGTTTGCTAGTTTTTATTTTTTGGAAAATGCTACCTCCGCCAAGGAGGTTATTTTTTTGGTAGTGTTGGTTTGTCTGTCCGCAACTTAACGGAAAAAGTTCTGGACAGATCGACCTGAAATTTTAACCAGCCGTGTGCCTCAGCCCAAAGACGAACCCATTAAATTTTGGTGGTGATCTGGATCACCTTCTGGATCCAGGAATTTTTTAAGTATTCTTCACCATTGTAAGATCGGCCACATTTTGGAATTTTTGCATATAACTCCATACGAATGGCCCGAGTGGTAAAAAATAATTACAAGAATGGATCTCAGCTACAGTATGTACCAGCTACATTTTGATCTGTAAATTTTCCAGTCTAAACTTTGTAGTTTTTATTTATTTATTTTTTTTTGGGGGGGGGGGTCGTAAAAGGTATTTGTCTGGTATGACATTCGAAGTCATCAGAAAGTCACTCAAGAGTAAAACCGTTAGAGCAAAGTAAATAGATTAAATTGAAATAGATTTCAACCCTAAAGGCTCATGTATTAAATACATTTACAAAGACTAAAACTGAGGATGTTTTTGCAATAATTTTAGTTAATTTTACACGATACAGTTTCAGTTAGTTATTGTTTAAAAAAAAACTGTCATTTTTATTTCAGTTAATGAAAATGTTTTTTCAATTTTAGTTTTTTTTTTCTCGTTAGTTTAAGTTAACTATAATAACCTTGATTCAGAAAGATAACCCTGAACATAGTGGTGCTCCAAACCCAGTTACAGTTCTGACTTTTTACACTTCACTAATTCCACACTGTCAGAGGTCTCAGTACTGGGTGGACGGTCCACATGCAGCCCCCACAGCTTGGCTCCTCCTCCTCCTGCTGGTCACCAGCCTGGTCACATTTTGCTGTGGGACGGCATCCCACTCCTCAGCCAGGAGTTGTTGAAGGTCAGCCAGCATCGTTGTGATGGTCACTGTGGTCTGAGCAGCACACCCACACTTGGTTTGTCTGAACTCACGGCAGGTGGTCCCATCCTCTCCACCCCCACATTCTGGAGGAACTCTGATCTGTGGGGGGAGATTGTTGCCATGCTGGAGGGTGAGGTTAGGTCCCAGATTCTGGAGACATGGAGTCACCACTGGATCCAGAGTCCCATTCTCATACGAATGTCTGTGAAGTAGGTGCCAGTCGTACATCTGTGACTGGTGAACAACAGAGAAGACAACAGGAGGGTGTTACAGGGCATTTTTGGAAGCACTGCCCACACGTTTACACTGCAAAAATTAGTGGTCTTAATACGAGTTTAAAAACACTGAAATTGAGCATAATCAGACCATATTCAAGTGAAATAATCTGTGAGTGGGGTAAGATAATTATACTTACTAAGATTTCTTGAAATAAGAAAAAATATTGAGACTCTAGACAGGGAGAAATATTGTTACACAAGTTGTAAAACACTCATTTCAAGTCTTTCATTTAGTGAAAACGCCCTCAAAACTAGTCTGGTAATGCGTCTTTTCAGTGTTTCTTTCTAATTTTAAAAGAAAAGATCTTAAAACAATACGATTTTTCTTAATTTGAGAATTGCTTAAAAGCCTTTTTTGAAAGGCAGTGCCCCATACTGAAGGGGCAGCACCATACAAGACCTACCAACCACCCACGCACCTGAACGGAACGTAGTGAAGGCATTTATTTTTCCAAGGGCCTGATGATTAGGATGACATGGGAATTGAACCTACAATCTTCTGGCTACTGGATAAAATTTTCTCAAAATGAGAAAGTAACAACACTGAAAAGAAGCATTACCTGACTAGTTTTTCACTGAATAAGAAACTTGAAATTAATGTTTCACAGCTTGTTTTAAACTAGTTTCCACTTGTCTAAAGTCTTGATATTTTTTCGTCTTATTACAAGAAAACCTGTGTGTATGAACTTGTACGGGAGGTCTTAAAACAAGTTTTTACAGCTAAAATTGGGAGTGAAAGACAAAGTGATCTGAAACAGTGTCTTAGTGGGATAATCTAACTCAATATGCTTATAGAATAAGCAATATTAGGATTCAGTTATTAAGTAAGAAATAAGACTCTCAAAACATGATCAAAAATCTTACTTATTCTGCTCTTGTCAAATATATTGCTCTCAAATCAACATTGTTAAACAGTTTTTTGCTGAATATAAGAAATTAAAACTTGGTTAGACTGTTTTTGCAGTGTAACTTTGTTGTTCATCCCTTAGAAGCATAATCTTTACTAGTTGTAAATATGACTAATTAGACTTCCAACAATCATTACCCCAAATTGAGATCATTAAAGGAGAGAAATAATCAACCAAACACAAATTTCCAACTTTTTTTTCCTTTTTTGCTAAGCTTATGTTTTTATCCAGTATGAATCACATCAGAAATGACAGCTGTGGATGGTGGTTATTTACCAAACATCATGTTAAAAGGGACATAAATCTCTGCTGACTCCAGTGATTTGTTCTTGTCTCATTTTAATCAAAGCCTAATTCAAAAGAAGCTATATCCCGGACGAGCCCCCACTTTGTTACGTCCCAGCTCTGCTAGGGTGAAGTTGAACGCAACAAAAGACTGGATTCAGGTTGTAAAAGGTGGAGTAAAAAGTTTTATTGCTGAAGGTAAATTAAGAGCATAAACAAAACCACAAAACCTGAATAAAAGATGGGGTTAGTGGTGCTGCCCAAATGAATGAAATCAAGAGACAGACTAAACTAAAGGGGAGCCAAATGGGGAGAACCAACACAAACCTACAAAATCTATGAACCAAAAAGCGAATGAGCCGCACCAATAAGCTAAAAACTGTAACCAAAACCCAACTCCAAAACCACCGGTGTAAAACACAAGACCTAAGCTACTAACAACTAAAACCATTAACCAACAGAAACACCTGGAAAGCAAAAGCTAAAGAAACTTAGTTACCCAAACTAAGGGTAAACTGTTCCCAGGCCAAACAGCAAACTGAAGGTTTGTTCGTCTCTTTTGTCGCTGCATGTCTGCGACTACCGGCTGTAACTGATGAGTCGTGAGGAGGTAGGAGGTGATGGTTGTATGGTGCCAGGCCAATCAGAATGCAGGGATGAACAGGATGATTTGCATGTAGAAAGAAAGACAGAAGAGGTTAACGAACATGTGGCCGTAACATGTATGACAATAATGCTTTTTAAAAAAAATTTTTTTAGTTGTTGACAGTATTCAGTTTGTGAAGTGACAAATAGATGTATCTAAAGCTGTACTCTTAATCCTGCCCGTAAAAAATGCTTTTCTGATATAGCTACAAAATCTAACAAGAATTTTGAACCAAACTTTATATGTTTATTCCTGAAAGTGTTTACAAATTAGTTCATTTTTTAAAAACAAAATTGTTCTTTTTTTCCATCTCTTTTGCATGTTTTAACATAAAACTTTTGAAAACTTGCAGTAAAAAGATTATTTTGTCTTCATGAAAATTTCTCAGTGATGACTCATTGTACCATTATCTTCCTGCTTCTCACCTCAGAAGCAGCTCTTGACAGCTGCATCATCCAATCTTGACATCAGATATTTGTATTTCTGGGGGGATTTGTTTTATTCCCCAAGCAGATTAGGTAACACCTCATTTGGATGTGTTGTTAGCAAAAACAACTTCTGAAGTATTCTCCTTTTATTATAAAGGACATTAACAATGCGTGGGGAAATCTAGAAGGAGCTGAGAAGGGCTATGAAGAGTGGCTCCTCAATGAGATACGCCGGCTGGAACGACTCGACCACCTGGCGGAGAAATTCCGTCAGAAAGCTGCCATCCATGAAGCCTGGACCGAAGGTACTGAATGTTTGATGGATGCGTCAAAATTCTCAGCCTTGAAGTGAAAATTACAGTTTTTTCCAATTGCTAACACATAAAAATCACTTGCATAGCGCAACTAATTTACCTATCGCAGAGAGCAAAACTTCTTCTCAACCCTAAAAAACTCTAAACACATTTTCTTTGCAAATCAAAATGACCAAAGAAGACAATTTTCAAATGAAAGCAACATGAGCAACCTTAGTTGATCATGTAATCAACCATGAGCTGAATGAAGGTGCCTCTTCCCTCCTTATGTGGCATTGGAAGACGCTACCTGTGATGTGGATGAGGCAGTGCACCCAAACCCAAATGTGCTAGTTTTAATATCTGTTTTTTCTGGCCTATTTCTTTCTACGTATTTATTTTGCACATTTTTTCGTCAGTTTGCATTAGTTTACTATTTTTTACGCATATATTTGTTCATTCCAGTGCAAACATATCTGCAGTGCACATGTTGACTTTTTTTGTGAAAAATAAATGTTTCAACATCTGCAAATATTTCTGTGCATGTGAAAAATCTGAAGAATGTTTTAGAATCAACTAGAATTACATACATAACTGTGCTTTTCATTTTGCCCATCAGTGTCACGTTTGTCAGACAAATATCTGGGATAAGACTGAAGTGTGTGTTATTTGGTGCAAAAGTTTGATTCTGAAAGTGAAACATGATAATTTGGTTTTATCTAAATTAACGTGCGTAATGAGTCTCCATTATGAAACATTCATTTGTCTTTCCTGTGTCTACACCTGCAGGGAAAGAGGACATGCTGCAGAAGCGGGATTACGAGACGGCCTCCCTGTCAGAGATCAAGGCCTTGCTAAAGAAACACGAGGCCTTTGAGAGCGACCTGGCTGCCCACCAGGACCGCGTGGAGCAGATCGCTGCCATTGCACAGGAGTTAAAGTAAGAGATGAGAAGCAGGGGAAATTATGGCCTGCTGCAGTGCAGATAATGATGGTGAATCTTTTGCGTTCTTGTCTGTTTTGTGCTCCAGTGAGCTGGACTACTATGACTCTCCGAGTGTTAACGCTCGCTGCCAGCGGATCTGTGATCAATGGGACATGCTGGGAGCTCTGACCCAGAAACGCAGCGAAGCTTTGCAGGTGAGAGGGGGCAGGAAAGGAAGAGATCCTGAGAGAACTGAAACTAGAAAAGTTTTAAAAGAGTCAAATATCTTACTTTAAAAATCACCCAGGTTGTTGCCTCTTTTTAAGCTCCCTCAACCTTGCAGAGGCTGCTGAGAGCAGAACCATTTCTACGTTTGGATAATAAATATAACCCCCAAATCCAGTTATAGTGTGCAGCTTTGTGAACGATCAAGACCCAAGTCAAGCCTCTGTGAATTCCTAAAATGTTCATTTTTAATGTTTAACAGAGAACAGAGAAGTTGCTTGAAACCATCGACCAACTCTACCTTGAGTTTGCCAAAAGAGCGGCTCCATTCAACAACTGGATGGAGGGCGCAATGGAGGACCTGCAAGACACCTTCATCGTCCACACCATTGAAGAAATCCAGGTAAACAAGGAAGGCCGAACAGAAGAAAACCGGAGGAGACGGTGTATTCCCTAGAATCGGGGAACTGCAGCCTCTGAATAGATTTTTCTCAGCGATTTTGTCATTATTTAGTCCGCGTAAATGCAAAAAACCCATTGCTAGCAGGCAAAGCCTGGTTAAAGATGAGGGGAAGCTTTGCATCATCATCTCCATGTAATTGTTTGATCTTTATAGTGGAACTTTTTTCCACAATTGTTAGGTACCTTGACAGGATATTTTGGTCATATACATGTATATTAGTGATTTCTACATTTAACTGTATGGCAGACCTGCAGATGTGCACACCAGTATTATAGTTTACTGGACACTAAAGGGGCCTGGGCAGACTTAATCATCCCTACTTGCTCTAACTGGTAAAAATTGGCTGCTGTAAAATAAAATTAAAAAATTGAATTAAATTTAAAAAATGAAATAAAAAAAAATAAAATAAACACGATAAAAATAACATAAAATTGAAGTGAATTGAATAAATATAATAAAATAAAATAGAATAAAGGTCCACTGCACAAAGAAGAAATGGTCAGGAAGTTAAACTGCTGGCTCAAAACGGGCTTGCACAGCCTCCTTTAAGCCCTTACTTTATCATTTTTTTCACTTAGAGACAATAGTCGTTTGCTACAGCCAGGGTTAATCCTGTAGCATTTTCCAGTAGTAGTAGTATTTTTGTACCGCTTTCCGTGGGGGGGGGGGGGGGGGGCCCCTATAGGGGGGGGGGGGGCCCCCGGGAGGGCCCCTTGCGGGGGGCAAAGAGAGAGAAACCCCCCACCATCCTTGGGGAATTAGGCCCCCCCCCAGTTTTCACCAATCTGACTCTAACAGAACTCTTCAAATGTCAACATTTAACAAGCTGATGATTAAATTTCGTATCAGTCATGGACACTTTGATGAATGCACTGTCATTCAAAAGTTTGCACACATTTTCCAACTGGATTTAATGGGAAAGTGTGTCCAAACATCTGACTAAAAGTGTACAGTATATCACTGAAACCAAGCAAAACAGTTTAAAACATGCGTCTGGTAGTGACGAATTACCTTTTAAATCATCCATTTTTAGGGATTAAGTGTTAAAGTATAATTCAGTTAGCTCGATTTAAGTGAGTCTAATTCATGTGGTATGGGAAAAATGATCCTTTCCACTTAAGTGGAAATTACCAGTGCGTTGTTTTCAAGTGATTTGTTGTCATAATGCAGTTAAACACTGGAGGCTATGTTCGGCTAATTAGCTAGCTAGCCAGCTGCTAGCTAGCGTCTGCTCTAAGGACGAAAACTAAGCAATAACCATATTTTTACAAACAAAACTAAGTTTTTAAAGTTCTTTACGTCACAGAATTATGCAGACTACAAACTAACCAGATAACAGCGGCAGAAAACTTGAAACATAATGCGAAGCCTCCCATTCGCAATATTTTCATTGCTCTCTGCCATAAAGGTCAAAGTTTACTTCATCTCAGCAACTCGGGCATCATAAGATTTTTCCAGCTTTGCAGTGGAAATTGTTACATGAGTGGGTGTTCAAGTACAATTTTGATGTCGTGCTTTGGGATATACCATAAATACGATACCAGATGAAGGCAGCAGAAATGTGGAACAGTTCAAGACTAAGAAGATTAGATTGTCTACACTTCACCTTTATAAGATAAGATAAGAAAAACCTTTATTTGTCCCACACTGGGGAAATTTGCAAATCTGCAACAGCACACATACAGTGGACCAGTCTGGCCAAAGGTATAGACAGAAAAAAAACTTACAAACATAGACAAGGATAGATTAGGATAAATTAGAATAAGTTAAGTAGACTGCACAGGAGTTTCAAAGACACAGTAAATAAATAATGAATAAGCGTGGTAATTTTAAGGACAAGTGGAATAATTTCATGTGGAATATCTTTTAAAATGTACTAAAAATACAGAGATGGTAACTTTTGCACAGGAGCAAAAAAAATATTAAATATTTTTAAAATTCATTCTTCATTCATGTAGTAGAAATAAGTCAACACGTTAGAACTATATCAGAATATATTTGTTTATTTACACACGCTGTCTTTCTGCGCTGTCTCAGGGTCTGAGCACAGCTCATGAGCAGTTCAAAGCAACGCTGCCAGAGGCCGACAAAGAGCGACTGGCCATCCTGGGTATCCACAATGAGATTGCCAAAATTGTGCAGACCTATCATGTGAATATGGCTGGAACCAACCCCTACACCACTATCAACCCACAGGAGATCAATGCCAAATGGGACAAGGTGAGCCGCTCAGTACTTTGATACTTCATAAAGCTTTTATCTGGTATTTTGTTTTTTACAAATGTCACATATCATACCTCCAGTCTAATCAGACCCCCTCTGGTTGTAATAAACACATGATAAAAGTTTTGGAAAATTGCATCTGTACGGTCATTAAGATCATTTAAGATCTGGGAAATGAGGGATGGGTGAAGAGTCAGGAAAAGTTTGCTTGGTGACATAAAGGCTTTTCATTGCTTTAATGTTTCAGTGTTATGCAGCATCCAGAATAGAAAAGTGTATTTGGTTGAACACAGACAATTTGCTTAATAATTCAGAGCTCCTCATGTTAAGAAAGAAGAAGACGAAGGTAAACAGCTTAAAGGGTCATTCCTCGCTGAGTCATATAAACCTGAAAAATTGATGTGGAAACTTCTTTTAAGTCATTGAACCTTGAAAAATCCTAAAGCTCCACTCAAAACACTTTTCAGTTGAATGTCCTTTGTTTTTAAGTTTTGTGCTATTTGTTAAATTAAACAATTGTTTCTACATGTACTGGATTTGGTTGAAATTTTCTCTATAAATTCTTATGGGATGATTTGCTGGTTTGATTCTTTTGTCTTTAAAAGCTCTTTGGTCCCATTCTGAAGAAACTGGTTGTCAAAAATGGTTTTGAAGATTAAACATTTCATTTTGCCTTTTTTTAAAAAGTGGGAATCTTAATCTCCGAGATCATTTATTAATTCACTAGTTCTCAACAAAGTCATCTCAAGACAGTCCAATTCAGTTAAATTCATCCTGGTCTAATTGTAATCCAGCTAAAACAAATCCACTAGATGATCCAGATTACTCCAGTTATCATAACTGTGTTCATACACACCAGTTCATAAAAATAGTTGCCAAGCAAAGAAAACCATAATACATCAAGTCTTCTCTGTGATTCAGTCTCCCATCCTGAGGATGCACACGGTAGCGAGCAACAGTGGAAATGTAAAAACTCTTTTAATAAAAAGGGAAAAGCTTCAGCAGAACCAGGCTTGGAAGGGCGTCCATCTTCCTTGACTAGTTGGGGGTAAAGAGGACCGAGCAGAGGGGTCAGCAGCAGCTCGTAAAGCAGGGATACCTGCTGAGAAGAACAAAGTAATGACAGTAATGTAGTAATACATGGAGGGGAAAAGGGAAATGGAGGGAAGTTCAAATGCAGTTACAGAAGTTTCATCTTTCCGTTTATTGGCTGCATCAGCGTCTGTGGTGTGATTTCAGGAGTAGACATTCATAATAATACAGTTGATGCAGTTGATTTTATTTTGTTTTTATTTATTTATTTCAGAAAAAAGCTGGAAAGCCCATTATAATTATAATTATTTGTAGTTCTTATGAGGGATGTCTGATATTATCGGCTGATATCGGCATTAAAATGTGATATCGTAAAATATCTGTATTGGGTTTTTTGACCGATATTTTTAAAAATTAAATCTGGCGAGATTTTGTTGTTCTGTAACGAAATCTCACGAGATCTTGTTCTATTAGCAGCAGTCCAGTATGTAGAAAAGTCATTGTTATCCTGGAAGAACTTCATATCCCAGGATTCCTTTCAGAGTCATGTGACTACGGTGCAGCTGCTGCTACTGCAGACTGACTTGCTTTGAAGCTTCTTATAATATGTCTGGTTTTAAGTTGTTGGTTAAGTTACCAAGTTGTCAGAAACATTAGAATTAGCCACACGTTGGCTAATACCTGCTAGTATCTGATATCTGGCAGCCAGATGTCCAAAATGAACTCCTCTGGCTGAGTTAAGGATATTTTGGGATCTTTGCTCTCAGAGCAGAATATAGTTGTATTTCTTAAAAGATGAGAGATACAACCTCACAGTTCTCTGCATATATCTGCATGGTTGATATCAGATATCAGAATTTAAAGGGGAAGTTTGTGTTTTTTCAACCTGGACCTATTTTCTATCATGAAATACGTTCATTTACTCACCCAGACAGTTTTGGTGCAACTTGAATTCCTTTGGGAGATATTTGGATCCACTCCAGATCAGCGTATGTCCAATATAATGTAAGTGATGCGGGTAACTGCGCGCAGCCTCTAAATCAGGTATTATCTGCCACAAACTCCTTCATTTCACCAATGTTTTATTACAAAACATTAGTTGGACCCCCCCCTGTGAGCTTGAAGCGCCATTTTTGTGGTGATTCGTCCTTATTTACAGACATTTTTACTGTGGCGGCTTTGAAGACGTCACTATTATGTCACACCATAACAAGTAAATCTCTGTAAAGAAGGGCGATTCACCACAAAAAAGCTGCTTCGAGATCACAGGAGAGATCCGAATAATGTTTTGTAACAAAATATTGGTGAAATGAAGGAGTTTGTGGCAGATAATGTCTTATTTAGAGGCTGCATCACTTGCATGATATTGGACATACACTGATCTGGTGTGGATCTAAACATCTCCCAAAGGAATTCAAGTTGCACCAAAACTGTCTGGGTGAGGAAATGAACGTATTTCATGATAGAAAATAGGTCACTTCCCCTTTAAGAGACAATATCGGATATCAGATATTGGTTAAAAAAAAAAAAAAAGAAGAAGCCAGTATCGAACATCCCTCGTTCTTATACCTGCAAGCTGAAAAGGGGATGGATAATGCACGGCTTATCAGGTTCCAGCCCCTCAAATAGATAAAGATGTCTGGGGTGGAGAGCAGATGGGATGACGATAAATGTAGAAAATGGGAAAACAGAGGAATAATACAATGTTTCATGTTAAAGTTGTGTTTCTGTTTTTTTTCTTCATGCGGCTGCAGGTCAGGCAGCTGGTGCCTCAGCGTGACCAGGCTCTGATCGAAGAACACGCCCGGCAGCAGAACAACGAGCGTCTGCGCAGACAGTTTGCCAACCAGGCCAATGTCATCGGGCCCTGGATCCAGAACAAGATGGAGGTCAGTGTGAGCAGATCCAGAAGGGGAATGACATTTCAGGCTGGCGACAAGTCGCACGCTGTGTCTGCGCATCTGGAGCCTTTTAGAGTTGACTTATAGTTTCAGGACCATGCCATGGAACTTCCATCCATCCTTTCTCCTCGTTAATTATTGATTAATGTTAAAGTGCGCTGGAAAGGCAACATAAAACAGCAGAAATAAGATCCTTCATGAGTTTAACTAAGAAATTTGAGGTGACGGTATAAAAGCCAGGCAGTAATTGAGACATATTCTTATCATGTCCTCTGTGTGTCTGCAGGAAATTGGTCGCATCTCAATCGAGATGCACGGCACCCTGGAGGACCAGCTGACGCACCTGCGCCAGTATGAGAAGAGCATCGTCAATTACAAGCCAAAGATCGACCAGCTGGAGGGAGACCACCAGCTCATTCAGGAAGCCCTCATCTTTGACAACAAGCACACCAATTACACCATGGAGGTAAACATGAGGAGGAAAAGAGCTTTCTGCTCTCTGAGACGGATCTGAATGTCACGTCTCGCTCATGCCTGTCTGAGGACCCTCCTGCTTTAGTGTGATTTGCCACAAACTACATTCATCTGCTTCATGCTGGGAAACAAAAATCCTCCAACTCCCAGTAAAAGCCAGAATAGTTTACATATGTTTTTCAAATGTTTCCAAAGTAAACTTTGTTAGCTTTAGTTTAGTGCAATGCTAGAACATTCCAAATCTAACTTTTTTTTTATGACACCCAACAAATTGCCCGGGTGAAAGCCACTGAAATTAACTTTAACTTAAGAATAACTTTCAGAAATTGGGTAAAGAAAAAAAAAAGTTTCAACTCAATTATAAGGGTTTGGAAATCATTAGACACAAAAATTGAAATCACGGTCAGATTTCCATTAAGTCCACAACCCTAGTTTGAAATAAATGAATGAAAATGAAAAGTGAAATATCCCCGCCTTCTTACGCATCTTCCCTCCGTCCGCTCTCTCCTCTGCAGCACATCCGTGTGGGCTGGGAGCAGCTGCTCACCACCATCGCCCGCACCATCAATGAAATCGAGAACCAAATCTTGACGCGAGACGCCAAGGGCATCAGCCAGGAACAGCTGAACGAGTTCCGGGCTTCCTTCAACCACTTTGACAGGGTAAGTATTGATCACGGTGCAGACAGGTGAGGAGAGGTCAGCTACAGGCTGCTGTCGGGAACAGACATGCAACAGGAAGCCAAATGTTGGTTATGGAATAGGTTGACATTTGAGAAACACATCCGTTCACTTTCTTTTTTAAATTTTATGCCACAAATAATAAAAAAAAAACTGAAAATATTCAAGGAAGTAGTTAGAAAGAAAAGCAACATAAGGAAGTCATAACATACCATAGTACATGAACAAAAAAGGTGAGATTGAGCGAAAAGAAACATTTTGAAATCTTAAAATGTGTTATATAAGTTATACACGTTTTATATAAGTTACTGTATATTAGTTATACTCTGTTATTGTTAGATATGATTACACAGCCACGTGTTCTTCAGGTGGACCTGACCAAAGAATATGGACGTTACACAAATGTGTTGCACATGTCATAGTAGAACAATAACAAGGTCTTTAGTTTATCTTTGTGTGGATAAAACAATGTTGTTTCAAACAAATTAAAACCAGTTACAGTATATAAGTTTGCATCAGTAAGATACTGTATTTCATACGATAAAGTGGAAGCTTACTTCTTTGTTTGAACATGAGGCCCATGTGATATCTCTGACATCCCAAGTTGGTGATGGTGTGCTGGATGAACTTGGGAAGAACAGCATGGCTGTTTATTATGAGGAGACTTTCTGTTATCTGTATCTTTACTGGACTCTGATTACATGAAGTTTGGTGCAGCTGACCTGAAAGGAAGCACGTGTACATCTGCAGCGTCCCAGTTTTCACACCCGGACATGGAAATGATGAGCTCAGCCTTCACAGTAAAACAAGGATTTAGTTCAGCTCCTGAAAGGGATCGTACGTTGTTCTGTTGCTCTGAGCAGGAGTTTTTTAGGCTGTTGAAACCCGTGTTTCATTGTTGGTTACAAATAGAGAGAAAAATGTCTACTTGTTAGGTTTAGGAAAAGATGGTGGTTTGTGCATCATCAGTTGATCAGAGAAACAGCTACTTTTATGATTTTAATCATTTTTTTTCACTTCTTTTCATTTGAACTCCTTCCCAAAGCATTGGTGTTGTTGGACCATGTCTTGTTACCCCGGTAACTAAGTCCATGTCCTTCTCGGAGGTGGGTAATGCAGGTGCCACAGAGTAGAAATCCTGTCCGGCAGTTCTTCCAGCCAATCACTAAAGCAGCTTAATTTAATCAGCACAGCTCCTCTGCAGGTACAGTAGATGAGCCTGTTGGTGAAAACACCTGTTATATATGTACAGGCAGATTCTAAAACGTGGCAGGGGTTTTACTCTGGGGCACCTGGATTACCTGGGGCCTGTACCAAGCTGTTTTTTCTTATTGAGGTAACTTCAGGGTTAACCTGTTTTTTCATCCTACCATACTGGTTCGTTCCTTATTGGGATGAATCACTGCAGTAACTTGTGCTAACCTGCTCCGGGGCAGGTTATGTTCTGGATACGAGATCAACCACCACCTCCAGACCAATCAGCTCTCTTGGAAAATCCAGATAACGTGAGAGAGAGACAGAGTGTTTAGGGATAGATGCTGCTTCTGACGCCCCTGATGACATCCTTTACTAAAGACCCAGATTTTCAACAGATGGGCTGTGCTTCATTTGTCAACTGAAAGAAACATATGTTGCAGATTTAATGCTTTTAAGAATGTTTTGGCTTGTTCCTAAGTCCGTTTAGCTCCACCGAGTCGCATCTGAAATAGTGAGGTTGATAATAATGCTTACATTGGCCCCTATGACATAACAGAAACATGAATTTATGGAAGCACAACTACTCGTTCTGTCGCAGTGAGGAATTAATATTCCAACACAAAATACAAACTGTGGCTTGGAAAAATAATGAACTAGGGCTTCTGGTTTGTTTATTCACGTATTTCTTAATTTTCTTAATCCGTTAAAGGTACAGTATGTAAGAATTACTGACATCTAGTGGTAAAGATGGGTGTTTGAATGAAAAGATGTTTTCTTTCAAATGACTTTAAATTTCAAGCACTGTTGTGAATGTATGGTGGCTGTTAGTGGCCAAAATTCGCCCTGACATAAACATGTTTTCATCTGTGAGTGGGGGTTTCAGGTGTAGCTGTGACTGTACTATGATGAACTACTTTTATTGGCATTACTGATCCCAAACAGTCTCTAACTCCCATTAAGCAAAGCTGCTACAGCAGTTTTAAAGTTCAGAGGATTCTCACTTCTCACACATTGTTTTGTTCATTCAGGGACACTATAGTCAAAATGGTGGAACAAATATGGCAGCCTCCATATGTGCACCTCCCAGCAAGTAGATATAAATGACTCATTCTAAAAGAAATAAACATAACAGCTATTCTAGTGCAGCGATTACACATCAATAGAAACACAGTTTTGAATTATAAATTTTTTCTGCCATTGACCTTTGATTTTTTACATACTGTACCTTTAAGGATGTGTGATATTAAACTGGTTTCATACCAGAGACTTGCTGGCCAAAGAGATAAACTGCCTAGTTTACTAAAAAGCTCTGAGTTTTAAATTTAAAGCTAATACAAGCGTTGCTGAGCTTTATTTTCATCGTGGATGGAGTTATTTTGATCCTTTCAGCAAGAACCCAAACGAATGTGTTTCCAAATGCCAAACTGTTCTGCTGCAACTTTTCTGCAACCGTGTTTCTCATGTTGGATCACAAATTTTTCTTTTGAATATTTAGACTCCACCAGCAAAGAAAAGAAGTCAAGGTGAGAGAGTATAAGTCACGGGTCCTTCAATGCTTTAAGCAGAAAACAGTCCAGCTTACGTGTGGAGTGTCTGAGGATGTGCCGTGACCTTACCGCCTGGTTTGGAAAGGGACTAGCAGCTCAGTGACTCAACATCCATCTTTAAAGGCTCGAGCATCATGGCTCAGTTAAAGCTTTTATCAAACATTAAATCAAAAGGAAAAATAATTCAATTTAGCTTCACATCGATTGCTGCTTCACTAAAACTCTGCTTACTTTGCCCCCTCCCATTAACTGTGTTTAGTGTTTACCCCGAGGCAAACATGCAAGGAACAGCACCAATTATGGATGAGTTTTTATTTAGCTCCATCTCCAGCTCCGCCATCACCTCATGCATTCCTCCACAGCTCCCGTATCATTAATAAATGCCTCCAGTCAAAGATGGGAGCCCACAAGAGGTCAAACACAGTCATGGACTTGATTATGTTTCGTATTTGCAGTTTTTGACTTAACAGAAGTTGAGAGTTAACAAGATTTAAAGCAGCAGAAATACTTTAATTTATATTTGATATGTTGGAGAAATGTGTAAATAAATTGATACATTTAAAAAATCTAATGCTGAAAATATTACTTTCTGCAAATAAAGATTAATTCTCATAAAATTTTAGAAACAATGTTTTAGAAGCTGTTTAAATAATAAATCCAGCGAAAAAATGCTCAACATTTGTTGATCTGAACATGTCAAATATAAAGCTGTTTACAGTTTATTTGGCTTCTTAGGAATTATAACTGTTGGTCTGTCAAAAGACTCCTTATAGAACAAAATGAAACAGAAGTTAATTTTTCTTAATTTTCTGGCAGGTAGATGAATATGAAAAATTAATGGCCAAAAATGTCATAACCATAATGAAAGATTAATCGCTTTGTGTTATTTATTATTGCCTTTTTTTTCCTCTTTTAAGCAGAACCAAAACTGTTTGGTTGCAAAACCAGCCTAATAAATGTTTTGTATATACAGATGTCCTCAGATTTATTCATACCCTCATTAAAAAAGAAAGAAAAAACAGGTTTCAGTGAAATATGTTGAAAGTAACTAAAAATAAATTAAAGACTAACAATTATATGAATACTATTCTTTTAATTGTGGTTAATTTTTTAAAAAATATTCTTTTTAATCACAATTCAAAATCAGTGTCTCTTTTTGCTAAATTACAAAATAGCTAATTTTTTATTTTATTTTTACGTTTTCAGTTTCTTCTTATTTGAGTACTGTGAATTTAGCCTTTTTCTTTAGTTTGAGGGTATGAAAAAAAGTTTGAGGACATATACAAATATCAGAATTGTTGCAGTTCAAACTTTATCCACCAGGGGGCAGAAGACAAGTTTTGACCATAAGAACATGTAATGGGTCAGTATGTATTAAATATGTACAGCGTTTAAGTGTTAAAAACATAACTTATAGTAATTTATGGACTTGATGAATAAATCATTTAAAATAATCTTAAGTTGGAATTAAAACTTGAGATTTTTATGATTTATTCGATATGTTCACATGAAAGTGTTTATTTCTTGGAAGTATCTGTTTACCTTAAAAAGTTGCCTCTGAATTGTCGGTACTGTGTTATTAAGTACGTGTGCCATTGACGATGTGAATAACCTCACCACCTCTAGGCTGCGTAGTCTCCCCCCCACACGCCACATTAACGCCTCTGAATGCTCTCGCCCAGCATGGCAGCACAGCTGCCACCGCGTGTTCACCTGCCAGATCCTAACGTATATGCACTGTTTTCTCTGTTCTCTATCTCTTGTGCATGGCCCTCTCCCTTCACCCCCCCCTCTCCCTCGTGCATGGTGCACTCCCTCCTCCCCTCTCCCAACCACCAACACCACCTCACCCACCTACCTGACCCCACCCTTCCCATCACCTCACCGTCACTGACACGGCTGTATGTGTTGCTGCATGGCCTGTGGCCCTGACGCCTCGCCTGGCACTGGCCTCCCCCCCCTCACACACCCCAGGACCACTCGGGCACTCTGGGCGCAGAAGAGTTCAAGGCCTGCCTGATCAGTCTGGGCTTCGATATCGCCAACGATGCGCAGGTACTTAATTGTCGCCACACCCCCACTGTGAGAGGTTTAACTAGTTTCTCTCTCCTTTTTTTTCTGCATTTTCCTCCCTCCATCCCTTCTTTTACTCTCGTCTCTTCATGTCTTTACTCTCCCTCCAAATTTTCTTCCTGGTTCCCCCTCACCTCGCCACATCCACAATGATGTTTTTGTGGATTTCTTGCTGAAATCTCCTCTTTGTTCATCCTTCGTTCTTCTTGTGACTTCCTCTGCTATCCCTGCCCCTCCTCTGTATCTTTCTTCTCCTCCTGGTTTTGTTTGTCCATCGCTGACCTTGTAGAAGAGAACAGGAATCATGGATGCTGAAGACTTCAAAACCTGCCTTATCTCCATGGGTTACAACCTGGTAAAGCAATGAGCACATTTCAGACATGAACATTTGTTTGTGATGAACACGTCTCCTAGGAAACGGTAATGGATGTAAACTTTATTTTGGTCTAAAGAATCCTAATCTGGAAATATTACAATGTTAAATATGCAGATATGTAAGAATATGTGATGAAACATTTCTACAGAGCTGTACCTGAAAGTCAGTTTTATAGTTTGTGTTTTCACCACATAATAGACAGAGTTCTCTCCATCTTTGTTGTTCCTCTGCTGCGCTGCTTTATTATGTGCAGTGGGGGCTGACATGCATCTTCTCTGTTGCCGTTAGGGTGAGAACGAGTTCTCCCGCATCATGAGCATAGTGGATCCCAACAGGATGGGCATCGTCACCTTCCAGGCCTTCATCGACTTCATGTCCCGCGAGACCGCTGACACAGACACAGCCGACCAGGTCATGGCCTCCTTCAAAGTTCTTGCAGGAGACAAGGTACAGTACCACCGAGAGAGCAGAGCTGTTCACTGAACCCTGAGCTGCTTTTTTACAACAGGTTTTTTTTTTTTCTTTTTATAGTTTTTCACCAGTGAAACAGTAAAAAAAAAAAAAAAAACGATAACAACAATGCTAGTTACAATCGTAACAATGATGTTAATACTGGCAATAATAATAATGATAATGATAACAATGTAGAAATCAATAAAAAGGATCAACAGCAAAAGAAAAAACAAAAAAACAGAGTTGTTCGAGGACATTACTTTGGGCAAGGCACGTTTATATGAAAAAAACTCAAAATAACTACTAAATTTTTTAAATGAAACATTGCTATCAATAAAGGTTTTTATTGGAGTCCAGATTTTTGCAAATGTCCTGCGTTTCTTGCATTGATCTTCTTTTTTAAACTCCCACCAGCAACACCAGACAGACTGATGTGACGAGTGGGCAGTGAAGCAGATCACCTGCCAAGCTTTGCATATTTCCATCAGACTTATTCATGGAAATGCCTAAAAACAACAATATTCTCTGAGTTTTTTTTTTTCCAGAAGGATCAAAGTAACTTTTGCTATCGATACATTTAAGTGAACTGCTCTAACCTTTTAGAACCAGAGACCTTGGGGGACGTTGAGAAAAAGCTGGTGAAATTGGGCCATTTTTGAGACCTCAACTGTCTGACTCTTTGTTCTGCTTCGGTTTATGAAAAATTTGTCTTTTACAGAGATGCTGTTTTCATATTTACTGTGATTTTATAAAGGTTTAGAGCTACAGCTGCATCACTCCAAAAGATGCTCATATTCAACCATGGGAATGTTTTGTTTTAGGAGAGCCTGAAGCCTTTTTCCAGTTCTGTTGTGTCCCATCTCCGTTCACTCTGGGGTCTGCGACCTTTACAATCCAAAGAGCCAATCTTGCCTCAAACCAGCTAAATAAAAGTCGTCCAGAGCCGCAAATATCTTATGACTTTTTTTTTTTTAAAGGCAAATTATAATTTTTGATAAATACTTACTCACTTTATGACATTTGTTGTTATTTTTAAAGAACCACAGAGTTATTTTTACTTTTAGGTTTTTGAAAAGAGAAAATAAAAACTAAATATGAAACCTTTGCAAAAAAAGAAAAGATAGTTTAATCTTCTTTAATGGGATTTTGTTTATGTGCTGCTGTGTCAATGTGATTTACCCATATAAATAAAGGATTAATAAATAAATAAAATGTAGATATTTGTAGAAATGTTTGTTTTTTTTTTTAAAAAAAGGACAATTTCCAAGCCAATGAGAAGAGAAACAGATCTAGAAAATATTACTGGTATTTTAAGTTGTGGAAATTCAGTGGAATTATTCCAATGAAAAACTGCTAAAACCTGCATCTGTTATCATGTATATTTTTAAATATTACTCCATTCTTTATCATTTCTAGTCAATGTTATTGAGAGCCATTGTGGAAGGTCCAATGAGCCACTTGTGACCCCTGCACTAGCACATACAGTATACTGATAATATTACACATCGTAACAAATTGTCCCCTACTATGACCGAGTCAAACGGACCTCGTTGTTACAGAGATATATCATATCAAATCTAATCTAGTCAGACTTTATTTATAAAGCACTTTTCTTGCTTAAAAAGGCAACAGAAAGTGATTTACATAATAAAAACAAACCTTCACATATCCAAGTATATAACATGGTACACACACATGTATACAGTACGCACACATGCACATATGAAGAGTTTTTTAAAAACAGACAAACACTATTTAGAAAAAACGGAGTTAACTGCTTTTGCAGATAAATTCTTCATATATACACTCGCCTCCCAGGTCTACACATGACTCCCAACCCTTAATTTCTGTTTTGTAAGTGAATAGGCATAAAAACCACGAATGATCTGGCTTGATGATGCTGTGAGGAAACAGTGTCCCACCCATGGCCACAGAGGGCATCACTGCAGGGACCACCCAGATCAGGGCAGGCCAGGGTCCACACCGCAGCTGTCGGGCTGCAGTGCAGGACCCCAGCCACCAAGAAAGGGGCATCCACCACAGCTACAACCCCCCTGGACCAGGCAGGCAAAGCCCCCAGAGCGAAGGATCCCCATGAGGAAACACTGGAGTTAAAAATGTTAAGAGTTAAACCAAAGATCAAAAAACCCTAAAAACAGTAAAATATAGATAGGAGGGAAAAAATAAAACTATACAGAAAAGAATTCCTAAAAATAGATAAAAATTAATTTCATCTTGGGTGTGCTGTTTCTGAGCAGAAGCCTGGAAGCACAGAGCTCAAATAGTTCAACTTCAGCCTTTGTAGATTTTTTTTTCTTTTACATAACTTAAAACTTCTAAATTATTTCACCTCCTTTTCCGACGATTCTCTCTCGTCACTTCTTTCTTTTCTTGTAACTAGACATTCTTTCCATCCTCCAACCGCTGACCAGGGTTCCCACGGGGTCTTAAATAGTCTTAGGTTTACAAATCTGCATTTAATACCTTAAAAAGCCCTTAAATCTGACAGTTGGGGTCTTAAATTTCATATGTTAGGTCTTAAATTGTCTTACGCTCCAACAGACTCACATAAAAGCGAAAAACAAACAAAGAAACTAAAAAAAAAAACAGATGTATGTGTTTTTCCCAACCAATAAATCTTGACAAAGCCTTTATATTAGCCAATCAGATAGAGGTCTGGGCGGGTCTTTGCACAGCCGTCAGCTGTCAGTCTGAGGTTTGCATGTTTATCTTTTGGAAGAAAATTCCAAACTGGGTACCGATGATAGACGGAGGTAATGATGAGCAAAAGCTGTTGTTCAATCATTTTTTTTTGTTCACAATATCTTTGTAAACGTAGAGAGATCTGTGTTTTCACCAGTGCGGCCGTGAAATGGCCATTAAATTCTGTTCCAACTGGTCTTCAAAAGTCTTAAATTTAATTAGGGGTGGGAAAAGATACTGATACACTGAAATATCGCGATATTTTCATATGCTGATATATCTATATATATAAAAATGTGGTATCGATCTATTTTTCTAAAATATTCACACAAGATTTCATCGTTCTGTTACAAAATCTTGCATTATTTGGTGAAATATTATGAGATTTCATAACCAAACACTGAAATCTCATGAGATTTAGTAAGTAAAATAGATACCGCAATTACATATAAATGTAGATATATTGGCATATGAAAATATTGCAATATTTCAATGTATCAGTATTTTTCCCACCCCTAAATTTAACTTGTTTGTACATGTAGGAACCCTGCCTGCCACATGTTCATTTTTCAACACTCCTAAAAAAAATTATTTTAAAAAAGAAAGTTAACTAACGTGAATCTAAAAAATGATGAAACTCAACACGAACAGGCATGATGTATTTTCTGGTTTTCCATTTTATTTTTATTTGACTATTTGTTCTGTTATAAACTTTTACCCAAGTATTCATGATCTGCTGCTCAGCATGGACTCTGCTGCCACATTGGATGTAATAATTGTTTTCTAATCCTCTGCAGAACTACATCTTAGCTGATGAGCTGCGCCGGGAGCTGCCTCCAGACCAGGCCGAGTATTGCATCGCTCGCATGGCCCCTTACTCCGGCCCTGACGCCATACCCGGAGCCCTTGACTACATGTCCTTCTCCACCGCTCTGTACGGGGAGAGTGACCTCTGAACTCTCTGTCAGTTGTCCTGACTGGGGACCACCAGCCGACCCGCTCCGATCACCGCCACGTCCTCCGACTGCCCCGTCAGCACGCTCCTGTACTGCTGCGCTCATCGTTTGTACGTTTCTGGCCTTATCTTTTTGTCCGTATCCTCCGTCTCCTCGTGCTTCTCCTCCCACTCGTGCAGCCTCTTCACCGCCCCCTCACACTCCGTCTCCGTTGTGTTTGCTTCCCACGCGATGCAGCAACTCTCCAGGTTTACAAAGAGGGAGAGACAAAAAAAATGTTTGTTTTTGTTTTTATTTTCTTGTTGTCATTGTTTTTCTTCAGAAAATGAATAAAGTTAACATATTTTATTATACTGAACAAAAAGGTATTTTTCTTCACCTGATTGAAATAAGAGACAAAACTTGTAATAAAGAAAAGATTGCTATACTTTCTCCTCTAATTCTGTTTACTGCAGGGATCACTGGTGTTTTCTGTTAATCATCTATTTACAGTTACACTCTGACCCAGAACAAGAAGGAAGTGCATGCATCACTAAATATTTTGTATACAGCACATTCTTATATTTACAGGGAAAGCAGGTAAAACAGAACTTGAAATAAAGCAAAAACAAAAAAAAACATGATGGGTATCAAGAAGAGCTAAGATGTTAAATTGAGGAGATGACATTTGCACAGATGCTGGATTATTTAGCGATTATGGACCTGGGATTAGAATTGCTTCTTAAAGAAAATCTACACTGATTTTTTTCTTTCTCATATTTTTTTTTTAAAAAAAGGTCAGAGCTTTGCCGTGTTGGTAATCATGATTATCGTGAGTTGAATTTCGGTGTGAATCTGAATACCTGCAGTCTTGAAGATACAGTTGTGTGAAAAAGTGTTCGCCCCCTTCCTGATTTCTGATTTTTTTTCCATGTCTGTCACACTTGTATGTTTCACATCAAACACATTTGAAAGTGACTCAAAGATAACACAAGTAAACACAAAATGCAGTTTTTAAATGAAGATTTTTATTTTTAAGGGGAAAAAAAAAGAAATCCAAACCTCCATGGTCCTGTGTGAAAAAGTGATTGGCCCCTAAACCTAATAACTGGTTGTTCCACCCTTATCACAACGCTTGATTGCAGTTGTTGTTGCTAACTGTCAGTGAGTCTTCTACAGTGCTGTGGAGGAATTTTGTTCCTCTCATCTTTGCAGAATTGTTGTAATTCAGCCACATTGGAGGGTTTTCCAGCATGAACCACCTTTTTAAGGTCATGCCACAGCGTCTCAATCGGATTAAGGTCGGGACTTTGGCTAGGCCACTCCAAAGTCTTCATTTTGTTGTTCTTAATCCATTCAGAGGTGGACTTGCTGGTGTGTTTTGGATCATTGTCCTGCTGCAGAACCAAAGTGCGCTTCAGCTTGAGGTCACCAACAGATACCGGACATTCTCCATGTGGATTATGGTTCTCACTGTGGTTTGCTGGAGTCCCAAAGATCTAGAAATGGCTTTGGAACCTTTTCCAAACTGATAGATCTCAGTTGCGTTGTTTCTAATTTTTTCCTGAATTTCTTTGGATCGCAGCATGACGCCTAGCTTTTGAGGATCTTTTGGTCTACTTAACTTTATCAGGCAGGTCCTTTTAAGTGATTTCTTGATTGAGAAAAGGTGTGGAAGTAATCAGGCCTGGGTGTGGCTAGAAAAACTGAACTCAGCTTTCCAAAGATGTGATAATTTATTTATGTTTTAACATGCGGGCAATCACTTTTTCACACAGGGCCATGGAGGTTTGGATTGTTTCCCTTCTTACTAATAAAAAAAGTACTATACATGAAGTTTATTTTATTAAGTATACTTGAGTACAAGCAAGGACCATGTACTTGTAATATACTGTACTAGAAAGTATACTGACTATATACTTCTAGCTAAATTGGAGCATTTTAAGTTTATACAATTATACTGTCAGTATACAATAAGTACACTCATTTATATGCTGCCAATATACTAAATATATACTTCTCAGCATGTCAAGAGTGCCATGACAGAGAAACCTCCACTCGACCTTTTTCTTTGCTGCTATTTCACTGCTTAACCTGTTGTTATACTTTAATTATATCTGTAAATTTACTTGGCTTATAAGTAATAAGCAGCATAGCCGACTATTTATATTCTTGAAATATATTCTGCAAAGTATTCTAAAAGTTAACTCATTCAGTATACATAATATTTTGTGCATGGGTGCAGTTTAAAAACCTTGGTTACACACTTTAAATCTTTTATTTAAAAAAAATTCAAGCAAAGATAACTTCATGGAAATAACCCTTCATGTTTGTAGTGAATTCGACTCTGTCATGTGATGTGTACGAAGCATTTCATTTAAGATAATATCGTGTGATCATGATATTGATTCCATATAAAAAGAGCTGTTTTATTTAGAAGATTCATAGTGAAATGTGTAGTTAGTGACTGCAGTTGTGAACCTCGTTGTTTTACACACTTCAAGATCTTCCTCAAATCCACCTATGAGGTGAGTTTATTTTAATCCTTATTTTCAGGATTAAAATTATCCAGATTTTGGGTCCAAAAGTTTGAAATATCCAAAGGAGCAAAATAAACCTAAATAGTCAGAATAAAATCATATTTGAAATACCTAATTTTTGATCAGGTTTGGAAAATGCGATCCATTTGGATTAATCCTGGTGGATTATGTCTGATAACTTCACTACACCTCAAAGAAGCAAGAAAGAAGGTGTTTACAAAGCACGAAACGGGTAAATTATAAGAGTATTGCACCCTAAAATATGTTTTCTGAGCCGTAAACGACATCATATAACGAGATTATTATTATCCAGTTATGAATGCCACCTACAGGACGCTGCTTTCAAATTGAAGGGGGAACTATTAATCGTCTCCACAACTACACGGACCATTTAGTATGTTGGACTCAAGAAGGAAACACGACCCAGCTGTGACCTGCTTGCTGTTTATGTCTGAAATGGACGTGTAGCTTCAGAAAAGAGTCATGTTTAACCTCAAATCCTTGCAGAGAAACAAAACAGTCAAATATGGAGTCCCAATGCTTGTAAGTAGTTGGTGAAGTTTTGCATTTCCAGTGTTAACGGAAACAAAGTGCTGTTACCTTTAGCTGCTAGCTAGTTAGCAGTTACATGACTACCCAAAGCTCACGTCAAAGTGAGTTATTATCGTCATTTAACGAAGATAAAGTATTACGCCTCTAGAATTTCGTGAATAATAGTTATAGTTATGTTGTTTTGCCAGTTAATTTAAGTTTTTCAAATATTTTCATTTATTTTAGTGTGCGTTTTACCAATTTGCTCTCAGGTTAGCTGAAATCTTTGGATTACTGCAACACAACTTTGCTGCTATTCAGTTATTTATCATCAAATTGAAACTCAACACGAGGGTGACCGAAGCGTTGTGAAATATGTGGATACTGTCATTACCTATTTTAGGTGGTGGTTAATCATCTTGACTGTACTGTAATGGTTTTGAGCTGCACATAAATATTTTCTATAGTATCAGATCGATTATTTTTTACCTGCCCATAGCTTGATTAAGCTGTGACAGTCCACCTTAACAAGACAAAGCTCCCTGTAAATTATCTCAGTCAAGTTACAGTCTTAACATGATGATTCAACATGTATGATTCTCTAACCACAAATGTCTTTTTTTTTTTTTATTTCAGCTGCTTGTAGTTGGCGGCTCCTTTGGTCTGCGGGAGTTTACACAAATCCGATATGATGCCCAGAAGATCAGAAAGAGGGTTAGTCTTAAATAATGTTTGATAAAGTTTTATATAGAAAGAGAAATCCGCCTGCTGTTTTGTGAGTTGTACCTGGTGTCTGCCAGCATGATTATCTGGACTGACATTAGACATTAATGTAAACATGATTCATCAAAACTGGAATATCAAATGCATATCTCATTATAATGTGTTATTAAAAGTTGGTAAAGAAATTGTAATTTTTGATTTAGTCAGATATGTTCGGCATAGCTTAGTTGTAACTAATTTAGGTTACAGGACACCGTGCATGATCCATTTATGTTACTGACTGAATATTTTTTATTATTTTCTAGTCACTCTGTTGTCCTAATCAGAGCAAATAACAATTAATTTCTTATAGGGCTGGGCGATAAACCGAAAATTTAATGACACTGAAATTTACAGCGATAACCAATGTCATTTTGCCCATGTCGGCATATTCTGTGTTTTAATAAAATGAAAATAAAAGTAGTTTTTGTCTATTTTGGTTGTTAAAGGTAGGTTGTGCTCATGTCATGTACCGTCTGTCGTCACATGACTCCACCCCATCCAGTCTGTAATGAGTTATCATGCATTTATCGTAACCGAGGTTAACTGCTCATTAGATTGTGATATTGATTTTAGGCCATATCGCTCAGCCTTAATTTCACTACATCTCACAGATAGGGATGTAACGATTACCGATAAAATGATTAACCATGATAAGATTCCCTACGATTAGTACTACCGTTTCAAATTTTAATTATTGTTAAAACCGTGATTGATTACTGTACTTTGAAAAACTCACAGTGATGCTGCTCATTGCCTGGAAAAGCAGCAGCAGTCCCAGTTTGCAATGTTTGATTTATAAAAACATGGCAGAAGGCAACAAAGGCGCCCATGTGGACAGCTCTGGAGATTTTTTACCCACTTTAAAAAGGAAAAAGTAGATGTCTAGACCCATTTTGGATATTTTTAATCTGTTAGCGTTAACTAGAATAACACCTACTGTGTCCTGTTAAGCTGGACAGCAACGTGGATATGTATAATTTCTGGTCAGATTGATGAGTGTTCACCTAAATTTACCGTAGTTTTGTTCGGGGAATAAAATCCAGTGTTTTCTTTTCCATGACAGCACGTAATTCTTCCTCTGTTTTGTGTGTGTGTGATATTCCGCTGCAATAGAAACACACTGACATCAGTGGACAGACTGCATCAACCTCTGTTCCCTTAATGCCACACACAGCATTAATCCTCATGAAGTAAACATCTGTGATCTTTATATTCGCTTTTTACTCAGTTCAAGTTTTCCACTGTTGTTTGAACAGCCAAGAAATGCCCAAGTCCTCCCAGATTTTCTTTACATTGTTTAAAAACGGTCAGATTCTCATCTGTTCAACTTACACATGCACAGAAGTGCATGTGTAAGTAGAAAACTCCACCTATACATCGGTGGAGGGTCTACTTTTGGTATTTTCCCCTGATAAACTCAGAGTGAAAAGTAGAAATTTCCAAATAGCTCTGTGGGAATACTCCTCCTAGTGGTTAGAAATAAAATTACACCTCTTGTGTGCATGTGCAGGGTTGGAATAACATATGCAGAGGTGTTGTAAGGCTGTTGGGACCTGCATGAATTTCCATCATGTTATTTGTCTCCATCATCCAGACACGGCACACATGCAGCACCAAATCTGACCCATTTAGATTGAGTCAGTTCAGTTGCAACACTTGAGAACAAGCTCCAATAATTCATTAAATGACAGTTCATAGAAATGACAGGAGCTGACCCTTTTTTTGCAGCCATTCTGATGTGATGGTCTGAGTGTGAGGGGAAGTAGCTGTTTTCTGCTATTTTACCGTGACAACGCTGCTGCAAGTCATCTGAGTGGGAGCCAGATGGCATGGGCATCTTATCTTGTTATTGTTCATGTCAGTATGGAGCTGACAGTGGATGATGGTGCTGGAGGAGCACATTGCGCCCCTGGCACTGTGTCTGTGCGCCCCCCCCCTCACAACTCCCTCCCCTCTGACGGGGCCTGCGGCGTACAGAGCCTCTAAAACCCTGTGGAGTAAAAAATCCTTCTCTGCTCAGATTGTTGGTGCGCATGAGATTTTTAACGCACTGAATATCTAAACTGTCGTGCAAATGTACCACTCAGCTTTTAGTTGGCTTGTTATGAGCTGATTCCTTTATTTTGCTCCTGTCACTGTAGCCGCTGCCCGACATTAAGTCCTGTGTGTGATTTCATTTTCTCTTGAATGATTTAATTCAGCCTGAAGGCAGAAACAAACTTGAAGGCTTTTGGCTTTTACTGTTAAAGATTTAAGCTCTCATCGCTTCCGGTTATCCCGGATTTTTACATTTTCTTGTCTAATGTGTGTTTTAGGTAAGGCCATGAATATTCCCACAGTTCATATCATATTAATTACACAGACTATTAATTCTCTGGTCTGACAGCTGCAAAATATTCTGTATATTATTTATTAGCCATGGTAATGTCGGCCTAATTACTGGTCAGTCATGGAATTGGGAAACTCATCAGTCACCCACATAACTGCAGCATTATTGCTGTGAAATATTAGGACTCATTAAAAGTAATGCTTCAAAATGGGATTCATTTCAGTCCTATTCTTGGTTAAAATCTATTTTCAGTCCAAAGTTCTGATTGCTGCTCAGGACTAAAATTTCAGCCAAAATCCCATGACATCATTTCCCCCTCCTCTTTTTTAAAATTTGATGTTAATGTTAAATTTAGAAGGTAAATTCTTCTACTTGTGGAGACGCTCTACTTATATACTGTTTAAAACAAGTCTTCAGTGCTTGTCAAAGTAATGAAATTAATCTTCTTTTTTTTTTATAAAAATTGGCTTGTTAAGGAGATGCAGCCTAAAAAGAGGCCTCTCAGGCTTTTTTCCCCACAGAGTGCTCCATCACCAAAATGAATCATTCAAACAAGGTGACCCCCCACAAGCAGCTCCTCCTGTTTTTAGCATCCTTTTGTATTTTGATTTTTTTTCTTCATTTGTGAAAATATGAGCCAAAAGCTGTATTTTGCTCTGTTCTGTTTTAGCTTGATCCTTCCCTGGAGGCTAAAGTGAGCGCCCAAAAGCAGTCGGTCATTTTGGAGGAAGAGTATAAGGTAAGGAGAGGCAGGGTGACAGAGCCTGGGGGTGGGTTGTGTTTGTCTAAGCAAGCAGTGGGGGTGAGCAGGAGTGTTTTTATTGTGTCTTCAATTTCAGAGAATCCCAGAAATTTTCTTGTAATGTGTGTTTATTCAACAAACAGTTGCGTACATTTTACTTTCATCTACACAGGATCTTGTTATCATCATGCATAATGCAGAGCTGTAAAAGCAGCAGGTTCAAGATGATGAGAGGGGTGTACCGTGAAGGAGGATTGAGGGAAAGCCTCGCTTATTTCCACGAGTCTTGTTCCGTTCCATCAACGTGGCTTAAATAAATCCTGGTGTGGGTACCAGATCTGCTGGGGGCCCTGCATCAGCGATAGCGTCACACGATGACATCAGACAAAGCCCATTTCATTAGAAATGGATCTGCTCTGGTCTTTATTTAATAACTGATATTTTTGGCAATCTAAACTTAATTTCCCCACACCTATAAAGTCCTTTTATTGTGAAGATGCATTGATTTTGTTTTTTGTGTGTGTCTGGCACTATTATTTGTTAGACCAAATATTTACTGTACTTCAGTACATCAAAAAGGTGACCTTTGTAAAAGTTGCCCATGTTTCCTACAAAGAAAAACTACAGTCAGACGAATACTACGACTCTACATCCAGCCAATCAGTGTGATTTCATCGGCAGGCGCAGAGCCCCGAGCACATCTGGTTCCTACACTGGCTGAGTTACCATGGTAACAATCACTGGTGAACAAGTCTGCT
Organism: Atherinomorus stipes; assembly: GCA_023101725.1. Classification (NCBI taxonomy): domain Eukaryota; kingdom Metazoa; phylum Chordata; class Actinopteri; order Atheriniformes; family Atherinidae; genus Atherinomorus; species Atherinomorus stipes. The sequence continues at coordinate 87,543 of JALJCO010011700.1, forward strand.
CCGGCCCAGGATAACTGTCCAGCTGAGTTACCATGGTAACTATTAACTGGTGAACAAGTCTGCTCTGGACCAGGATAACTGTCCAGCTGAGTTACCATGGTAACTATCAACTGGTGAACAAGTCTGCTCTGGACCAGGATAACTGTCCAGCTGAGTTACCATGGTAACAATCACTGGTGAACAAGTCTGCTCCGGACCAGGATAACTGTCCAGCTGAGTTACCATGGTAACTATTAACTGGTGAACAAGTCAAATGAATGAATGAATCAGCCCTTCTACCCCACTCAGTTGAAATCTAAGTAGCTGTGATTCAGGCATTTATCCAAAAGCACGCCGGTAGCTTCCATCTCTTTTATCCAGCAGATGGTCAGAATTTTCTTCGTCAGGTTACTTTTAGTAAACTTAAAGAAGAATCCCAAACTCCTTGAGATAACATCTTGTTTGCACGTGTTGTGCAGCTACTGCACCTACATGTTTATGGTGAAATGAAAAATCTTGTTCTTTGATATTCGACTTGTTGCAACTGAAGTTAAAAGCTTGCTTTATTTTGCGTGCTGTTTGTCTCTGCAGAAGATGAAGGAAGTTAATTTGGATGAGTGGAAGAACATCCGTGGTCCCCGTCCCTGGGAGGACTCGAGGGAGTACCAGGAGCAGCAGCGCAGCAGGCTGAGCAAAACAGACTGAGACTGTGGGGTGAGCAGACAGCGTGCACACTGCAGCAGCACAGGGATGAACTGTAGAGACGATCATGTATCCCAGACGCTGCAGCTCCAGGGTTTTGGACCCAGCTTGTCTGCTCAGCTTGTTTTGGACCTTTTTAAAAAAAAAAAAAAAAATTTAGTCCTAATTTTTAACAAATACGGATACTCTTGGTTGAAATTCTATCTCTATTTAAAGAAATCTATTATTTTTATTTTTGTAAAGAAATGTCTGGATTAATTTGATCAGAAGTTTGCTGTAGCAACCAGCAGGTGGCGCTTCACCTTCCACCCTGATAACAAGGAGGGACTTGTGGAGTATATCAACGAGTGATTTTCATGTCTCAATAAATGATTGCTGTTGTTCCTAAGTGTTACCTTTGCTTTCTTTTTTTTCTTTTTTAAAAAAAAAAAACTCCTGGATGTGGTCTTTGTTTACAACAGTGTTGCATTGATTTACAAGCCGAAAGCATAAAAGAATAAATAACAACACTTCAGTCTTTCCTCAGGCTCTATGGATCTCAGCAGTAATCTGTTTTTCTGACAGTTATTACTTTGCACTGCGGTGGATTGATTGCATTTATAATGGAAATAGTATTACTTTTTTCTTTTTTTTTCTTTTTGTCAGACATAACAAAAGAACATGACTTCTGCTGTATGCTACTTCGGTGCGTATAAGTAATGTCCTCCCGAGTGACTGATACGCTCAGCCATACCTCATTCCTCTGTGAAATAACAAGTAATAACTATTTTCAGGTGTTTGCATCTGTATGGAATCGTTATGGGATACATTTTCCATCACATATTTATGTTCACACTTTTCTTCACCGCACTTTCAGAATAAGAGGGAAACAAACGGTGAGTTGAATGTGAAAATTATTCTTTTAAGCACGCGTTGCTTTGTCGTTGGCCGCCTGTCAGGCAGAGCTGCTGCGGAATAGCGATCACCTCTAATCCGCCAAACATCTGACTGACAAAGCAGCGTAATCAAGTACTTGTCACAGGATTAGCAGATTAAATCAAGGCTCTGCTGTCGGGCTCTGTGTTGATATAAATTGCTGGTGTTTGGGAGCTGCTGGCTGCTTGTTGATGTATCTGTAATGTTAGAGGAGAATCAAATATCATGGATGCTGCACCGCTTCCCCCGGAGCTGTTTATCACAAAGAATATAAGTACAGCTGTATTTGACTGTGGGAAAGTGGAAATATTGAACTGGGTGCTCAATAAACTGGTCAGATCTGTTCTTTTGTGGATGTGGATCAAATCATATAAAGATGTTTTGTGATCGCTGAGTGAAATAACTGCTACAATTTTAAGAAAATAACTTTGTAGTTTATTATGTGCTTCTCAAAGTTTTATGTAAAGCAAAACTCAAATTTTTCACTTAAATAAATGTGCAAATTAGAGAGAACCCGGATTGGATATCAGCTCCAATGTTGACTAAATAGCTGGACTGAATATCGGCTGATCCAGTCATTTCTTTCTTTTTTTTTTTTTTTTTTTTTATATATACACTACTGGTCAAAAGTTTGGGATCAGTTTCCCATTAAATCTAACAGGGCAGTGATCCCCAAACCTGACAGAATTAATGATAAATAAGAAATTATGAAAATCATGACAATGATTTTAGATTGTTTTTCAATAGAAATATTAAAAACGAAGAATAAAACAAGTATGATGGGACTTCTACATGGAAATCTAACTAAACAACACTTTAAAGCAATCACTGCAATCAAGTAATTTCTGTAATGTTCGATGACACTTCTGCACCTGTTGACAGGAACGTTGGTCCACTATTCATGAGCAACGTGCTCTAATTTGTCTGGGACCGTTTTTTTTTTTTTTTTTTTTGCTTTTTTAATTCTTTTCAACCACAACTCAAAAACAATATTTTTTTTTTCACTCAATTATGATTGAGTAAATTATTTTTTGTTTGTTTCCTTCTTATTTGAATAAATGTTATGAAATTATCAATTTAAGGTCAACTTTCCTATTAAAGTGATCTCCAACTGTAGTGTAGGGAGTGTAGAATAAGAATAATAAAGAATAAAGAATAGACGTCAAATTTCAACCAATGGCAAGAAGAATCGTTAATCAATGCACCTAAATCCAACAAATCGGATGATAGCATTTTCGGTTAACAAAAAACATAAATTACGTGATTATATACAATATATAAATAGTGTATACATTATATACTTTTTCAAAACTTTTCTGTATCTTTGTATTTTTTCCTTTTTATTCATTTCTCCATTATTATCATTGTTATTATCGTTAACATCATTGTTACGATTGTAACTAGCAATGTTATCTTTTTTTACTGTTTGACGATGTTTCTGGTGAAAAACAATTTAAAAAAACAATAAAAAAAAAAAAAAAAAACTTGTGGTAAAAAAACAGCTCTGCTTATGCATCTGCATATGATTAAACATGGTAATATTTCCAGAATAGGATTCTTTAGACCAAAATAAAGTTTACATCCATTACCGTTTCCTAGGAGACGTGTTCATCACAAACAAATGTTCATGTCTGAAATGTGTTCATTGCTTTACCAGGAGATAAGGCAGGTTTTGAAGTCTTCAGCATCCATGATTCCTGTTCTCTTCTACAAGGTCAGCGATGGACAAACAAAACCAGAAGGAGAAGAAAGATACAGAGGAGGGGCAGGGATAGCAGAGGAAGTCACAAGAAGAACGAAGGATGAACAAAGAGGAGATTTCAGCAAGAAATCCACAAAAACATCATTGTGGATGTGGCGAGGTGAGGGGGAACCAGGAAGAAAATTTGGAGGGAGAGTAAAGACATGAAGAGACAAGAGGAAAGGAAGGGATGGAGGGAGCAAAATGCAGGAAAAAAAGGAGAGAGAAACTAGTTAAACCTCTCACAGTGGGGGTGTGGCGACAATTAAGTACCTGTGCATCGTTGGCGATATCGAAGCCCAGACTGATCAGGCAGGCCTTGAACTCTTCTGCGCCCAGAGTGCCCGAGTGGTCCTGGGGTGTGTGATTTTTACTAAGAAAAGATAAATGGTACAGTGAGATTGACTGACCAATAATGTGAAATGGAGAGGGGGGGGGATTTTCATAAGTGTTTACTTCTACCCACAGCTTTTTTGGACTTACAGTATATTTGGGTTGAATTGCTTTTTATAGTTAATTGTTGATCCCTGTTAGACAGGGTTAGTTTTGCATTTTGTGTTGTTTTGTCCAAAATAAACAAACAAAAAAAGAAAAAGGCTAAATTCAAAGTACTTACTCAAATAAGAGGAAATTGAAAAAGTAAAAATAAAAAAATTTGCTCAATTATAATGTAGTGAAATGAGGGACTGACTTTAAATTGTGATTAAAAAGAATTAAAAATGAACCACAATTAAAAGCAGATTTTATATATTTTTTTTAATTAATTTTTAGTTACCGGTAATTTCAACTTATTTTACTGACACCTGTTTTTTTTTTTTCTTCTTTTTTAATGAGAGGGTATGAATAAATCTGTATATACAAATTATTTGTTTATTAGGTTCGTTTTACAACCGAACAGTTTTGGTTTTGCTTAAAAGAAAAAAAAAAAGGGGGCAATAATAAATAATACAAAGCAATTAATCTTTCATTATTCTTATGACATATTTGGCCATTAATTTTTCATATTCCTCTACCTGCCAGAAAATGAAGAAAAAGTTAACTTCTGTTCATTTTGTTCTATAAGGAGTCTTTTGACAGACCAACAGTTATAATTCCTAAGAAGCCAAATAAATTTTAAAAAGCTTTATATTTGACATATTTAGATCAGCAAATGTTGAGCTTTTTTTTTTTTTTTCTGATTTATTATTAAAAAAAACTTCTAAAACATTGTTTCTAAAATTTTATGTGAATAAACCTTTGTACCATTTTTGGCATCAGATTTTTCAAATGTATCAATTTGCACATTTCTACAACATATCAAATATAAAATAATGTATTTCTGCTGCTTTAATTCAGCAATTAATCTTTCATTATTCTTTTATTTGGCCATCAATTTTTCATATTCGTCAACCTGCCAGAAAATTAAGAAAAATTAACTTCTGTTTCATATTGTTCATACTGTTCTGCTGCTTTAATTCAGCCCCCCTTCCCCCGAGTTCTTCTAACAAATGTTAAGTCAAAAACTGCAAATACGAAACATAATCTAGTCCATGACTGTGTTTGACCTCTTGTGGGCTCCCATCTTTGACTGGAGGCATTTATTAATGATACGGGAGCTGTGGAGGAATGCATGAGGTGATGGCGGAGCTGGAGATGGAGCTAAATAAAAACTCATCCATAATTGGTGCTGTTCCTTGCATGTTTGCCTCGGGGTAAACACTAAACACAGTTAATGGGAGGGGGCAAAGTAAGCAGAGTTTTAGTGAAGCAGCAATCGATGTGAAGCTAAATGTAATTATTTTTCCTTTTGATTTAATGTTTGATAAAAGCTTTAACTGAGCCATGATGCTCGAGCCTTTAAAGATGGATGTTGAGTCACTGAGCTGCTAGTCCCTTTCCAAACCAGGCGGTAAGGTCACGGCACATCCTCAGACACTCCACACGTAAGCTGGACTGTTTTCTGCTTAAAGCATTGAAGGACCCATGACTTATACTCTCTCACCTTGACTTCTTTTCTTTGCTGGTGGAGTCTAAATATTCAAAAGAAAAATTTGTGATCCAACATGAGAAACGTGTTTGTGTGTTTTAAGACGCACAATGTTAAGCATGTCAGTAAACGCTAGCTGGCTAATGCTAGCATGCTGTGAGGTGCCGGTGTTGTGCCCCACCGGGGACAAACAAACGTGTGTTTTATTATAAAGTTCGGCCCTTCACCGCGGCAAATCGATCGCTTTGATCCAGCTTTTGATCCAGTATCACTTCAGTCTAGAATGAAAACTTATATATGTTTGGAGTTTATCCGATTTAAACAGTATAACAGAGCAGGAACGGCTGATGTTAACATGGCCCGGAAGAGGAAGTGCCAAATGTTTCAACTTCCGGAAACCGGAACGCGGAAATGTGATAATCCCCTATCAGTACTTGGTTGCAGCTCCTTTGGCAGCAATAACAGCTACCAATCGCTTTGGATAGCCAGCAATGAGTTTTGTGCAGTGGTCCTTGGACAGTTTCGCCCACTCCTCTTTGCAATACTGCTCCAGCTGAGTCAGGTTACTTGGTGACCTTCGGTGGACAGCAATCTTCAGATCCCTCCACAGGTTTTCTATTGGGTTGAGATCTGGGTTTTGACTGGGCCAGTCTAGAACCTTCACTTTCTTCTTCCTGAACCATTCTTGTGTCACTCGAGCCGTATGTTTTGGATCATTATCCTGTTGAAAGGTGAACTTCCTCCCAAGCTTCAGGCTTTTTGCAGATTTGAAGACGTTTTCCTCCAGGATGTTGATGTATTTTGCACTATTAATAATCCTTTGACACGGGAAAAGTCCCCAGGGACGGGGGGAAGAGAAACAGCCCAATAGAATTATATTCCCACCTCCATGTTTCACGGGGGGATGGTATGAGCTGGATCATCAGCTGTGTTAGCTTTGCGCCAAATATACTTCTTGGCGTTCAGGCCAAAAAGTTCTATTTTCGTTTAATCTGACCAGATCACACGTTCCTACGTGTGTGGTGGCATACTGCAAACGAGCCTTGAGATGTTGTTCCTTCAGATATGGCTTCTTCTTTGCAACACGCCCATAGAGACCTTCCTTGTGTAAAGTGCGGGATATTGTGGACTTGTGTACGTTAGTCCCAGCACCCTGGAGAGACTTCTTCAGGTCTTCAAGAGTGACGGAGGGGTTTGCTCTGGCTTCCCTGAGCAATTTCCTTTTGCCTTTTGCCGTGATCTTGGAGGGGCGCCCTGTTCTTTGGAGGTTCACAGTGGTACTGTGGCGCTTCCACTTCTGGACCAGTGATGCAACAGTACTTTTTGGCACATTGAGTGAACTTGCGATGGCTACATAGCTTTGCCCATCTCTATGCTTCTCTACAACTTCCTTTCTGAGGTCTTCTGAGAGCTCCTTGGACTTCATGACTGTTGTCTGCTGACAAGCATGGGATGACTGTGGACAGGTGACTATTGGGCACTAATTATGGGGAGCAATCAAGGATATACAAATCACCTGGGACTAAATACCGCCCTGTGACACTGTGAGGCAATAGTTTATAGTGTGCAATCGTTTTCGACTCAAAATAACATCTTTGGTGCAAGGGTGTGAATACTTTTGCAACAATGAAATACAGACTTATACAACCTATTCATAGTAAAGAGTGCTTACGAACAAAAACAGTGATGGATTGTTGTGTTTGTGCCATTTCCTTTCATATAAAAAGCTGAAACTCACTTTTGCTTTGTTCTGTTCTGAGCAATTGAGTTTTGGTCATGGGTATGAATACTTTTGCAAGCCACTGTATGGAGGCTGCCATATTTGTTCCACCATTTTGACTATAGTGTCCCTGAATGAACAAAACAATGTGTGAGAAGTGAGAATCCTCTGAACTTTAAAACTGCTGTAGCAGCTTTGCTTAATGGGAGTTAGAGACTGTTTGGGATCAGTAATGCCAATAAAAGTAGTTCATCATAGTACAGTCATATAGCTACACCTGAGACCACTGGATCCACTCACAGATGAAAACATGTTTATGTCAGGGCCAATTTTGGCCACTAACAGCCACCGTACACTTACAACAGTGCTTGAAATTTAAAGTCATTTGAAAGAAAACATCTTTTCTTTCAAACACCCATCTTTACCACTAGATGTCAGTAATTCTTACATACTGTACCTTTAACGGATTAAGAAAATTAAGAAATACGTGAATAAACAAACCAGAAGCCCTCGTTCATTATTTTTCCAAGCCACAGTTTGTATTTTGTGTTGGAATATTATTTCCTCACAGTGACGGAACGAGTAGTTGTGCTTCCATAAATTCATGTTTCTGTTATGTCATAGGGGCCAATGTAAGCATTATTATCAACCTCACTATTTCAGATGCGACTCCGTGGAGCTAAACGGACTTAGGAACAAGCCAAAACATTCTTAAAAGCATTAAATCTGCAACATATGTTTCTTTCAGTTGACAAATGAAGCACAGCCCATCTGTTGAAAATCTGGGTCTTTAGTAAAGGATGTCATCAGGGGCGTCAGAAGCAGCATCTATCCCTAAACACTCTCTCTCTCTCTCATGTTATCTGGATTTTCCAAGAGAGCTGATTGGTCTGGAGGTGGTGGTTGATCTCGTATCCAGAACATAACCTGATCCGGTTATGCACTGGATCTGCACCTGCATTACCCACCTCCGAGAAAGACATGGACTTAGTTACCGGGGTAACAAGACATGGTCCAACACCACCAATGCTTTGGGAAGGAGTTCAAATGAAAAGAAGTGAAAAAAATTAATTAAAATCATGAAAGTAGCTGTTTCTCTGATCAACTGATGATGCACAAACCACAAAGAGAGATATTTTTCTCTCTATATGTAACCAACAATGAAACACGGGTATCAACAGCCTAACAATCTCCTGCTCATAGCAACAGAACAACGTAAGATCCCTTTCAGGAGCTGAACTACACTGTCTGAAAACTGGGACGCTGCAGATTTACACGTGCTACCTTTCAGGTCAGCTGCACCAAACTTCATGTAATCAGAGTCCAGTAAAGATACAGATAACAGAAAGTCTCCTCATAACAAACAGCCATGCTGTTCTTCCCAAGTTTGTGTAACATTTTAAGTTTGTTGTTCAGAAGAAAAAAAATAGGGGGGAAGAATGCTCACCACCGGGGGGGCATCCAGCACACCATCACCAACTTGGGATGTCAGAGATATCACATGGGCCTCATGTTCAGACAATGAAGTAAGCTTCCACTTTATCGTATAAAGTATCTTAATGACGCAAACTTATATAACTTATAGTTTTTGTTTCTTTTAATCTGAAATATGGCAAAAGTTGAAACTACATTGTTATATAAAAACTAAATAACTCGATAAACTAAAGACTTTTTTTTTATTTTACTCTTTTGTGTGCAAAATATTTCTGTAATGTCCATATTCTTTTGTCAGGCCCACCTGAAGAACACGTGGATGTGCCGTCATATCTAACAATAACTGAGTATAACCAACATTACTTATAACTTGTATGACTACATAACATATATTGTTTCTTTGTGTTTGTGCTCCATCTTGCCTTGTTTGTTCATGTGCTATGGTAACTGTATGTCTTCCTTATGTTGCTTTTCTTTCTATTTCCTTGAATATTTTCAGGTTTTTTTTATTATTTGTGGCATAAAATTTAAAAAAGAAAGTGAACGGATGTGTTTCTCAAATGTCAACCTATTCCATAACCAACATTTGGCTTCCTGTTGCATGTCTGTTCCCGACAGCAGCCTGTAGCTGACCTCTCCTCACCTGTCTGCACCGTGATCAATACTTACCCTGTCAAAGTGGTTGAAGGAAGCCCGGAACTCGTTCAGCTGGTCCTGGCTGATGCCCTTGGCGTCTCGCGTCAAGATTTGGTTCTCGATTTCATTGATGGTGCGGGCGATGGTGGTGAGCAGCTGCTCCCAGCCCACACGGATGTGCTGCAGAGGAGAGAGTAGTAGTAAAACTTTAGTAAAACTTATCAGGTCCAAAACCCTCCAGTTAGAGTCAACTAAAATGAAACATTCATTGTAATTTAACAAAAGTTCTTCACACGATACACCATACTTGATAATTATAAAACTCTCAAAAAATTATAGACCTAAAAAAAAGTATTATAGAGATTAATAATACTCAATAATAACTGTATTCTTTTTAAATCACAAAACTAAAATACAACAAAGTTTCCCAACTATAAATGATAATCCCCAATAATTACAGTGTAATGCTTAATAATACTCACTAATAATAATGATCTCTTTATAAATCCCAATACTCGATATAATAACACTTGATAATGATAATATTCACATAAATTACAATACACAAAATACATGGTTTCTGTAGGGCTTATCAATTTCCATGTATGCTTTTATTCTACTTATCCTTTTGATCTAAATTTTCCTGTTTCCTACGTTTATTTCCTCACTTCCATAACTGAACACCTCTAGAAGAAATGCAGTGGACTTGGAGTTGCCATGCTGAAATGATTGTTGTTCTTCATGAAGTTTACCGCTTGGCTGAGGCCAGTAAAACACATTTATTATCCTTTTCTCTCACTTTTTAAATGGTTCCATATTCGCTCACAATCATAGTAACAGCTTTTCTCAGTTTCTCACCTTTTCCTTCCTTCTAAGCGCCCATAAAGCTGGAAATATTCTATGTTTGTGTCAGTAAATGCAGTAAAATGATCAACACCAACAATATGATCTCCTCATGGTCAACACTCTTTAAGTCTCAAATACCAGAGAATCTGTTGGTGTTTATGTGTGTTTGATGTTTTTACTCCAGCGGGATAATAATGTAATTGCAGGGGATATTAATCAAATGAAGACTTGTGTTGCAGAACGTTGCTGAAAAGATAAACTACGCTGTTTGAGTTAAGAGCAACAGCAGTTGAGTTCTTTGTAAAGGGAAGACAAGAAAAGTTTCACAAGAGCACCATCAAACGTTTCATTTGAATAGAGCAAAGTGTAAAATCAAAGCAGATGGCCTTTTACCAGCGCCATTATTTGATGGCTGATCTGACGCACACCTATGAGTGTCCATGACAAATTTATGTAAACTATTCTGGCTTTTACTGGGAGTTGGAGGATTTTCGTTTCCCAGCATGAAGCAGATGAATGTATTTTGTGGCAAATCACACTAAAGCAGGAGGGTCCTCAGACAGGCATGAGCGAGACGTGACATTAAGATCCGTCTCAGAGAGCAGAAAGCTCTTTTCCTCCTCATGTTTACCTCCATGGTGTAATTGGTGTGCTTGTTGTCAAAGATGAGGGCTTCCTGAATGAGCTGGTGGTCTCCCTCCAGCTGGTCGATCTTTGGCTTGTAATTGACGATGCTCTTCTCATACTGGCGCAGGTGCGTCAGCTGGTCCTCCAGGGTGCCGTGCATCTCGACTGAGATGCGACCAATTTCCTGCAGACACACAGAGGACATGATAAAAATATGTCTCAATTACCGCCTGGCTTTTATACCTTCACCTTAAATTTCTTTTTTAAACTCATTAGGGATGTTATATCTGCTGTTTTGTGTCGCCTCTCCAGCACACTTTAACATTAATTACTGTCTGCAAACTGTCTGCGCAGACGCTAGTTGTTCTGCTGCCGGGCGTGTTCTTCAATCAGAGCCTGGTCACGCTGATAAGCCGTGCATTCTCCATCCTCTTTTCAGCTTACAGGTATAAGAACTAGGGATGTTCGATATTGGCTTCTTTTTTTTTCACCAATATCTGATATCCGATATTGTCTAACTCTTAAAGGGAAAGCTCGTTTTTTTTCAACCTGGACCTATTTTCTATCATGAAATACGTTCATTTCCTCACCCAGACAGTTTTGGTGCAACTTGAATTCCGTCAGAAGATATTTAGATCCACTCGAGATCAGCGTTATGTCCAATATAATGTAAGTGATGCGGGCAACCGCACACAGCCTTTAAATCAGGCATTATCTGCCACAAACTCACCAATATTTTGTGACGAAACATTTCTCGGATTGATTTCTGATATCAACCGATACAGATATATGCAGAGAACTGTGAGGTTGTATCTCTCATCTTTTAAGAAATACAATTATGCTCTGCTCTGAGAGCAAAGATCCCAAAATAGCCTTAACTCAGCCAGAGGAGTTCATTTTAGACATCTGGCTGCCAGATATCAGATACTAGCAGGTATTAGCCACCATGTGGCTAATTCTTATGTTTCTGACAACTTGGTAACTTAACCAACAACTTAAAACCAGACGTATCATAAGCTGCTTCAAAGCAAGTCAGTCTGTAGCAGCAGCAGCTGCACTGTAGTCACATGACTCTAATAACTAATAGTTACAAAGGTCACGGAGGTGCACAGACTTGCTCACAACACTAGCTGAAAAAGAGACGAATCCTTACAAATGGAAAAGAAATTTCACCCAAACAGAAAAAGACACAAATATGCTCAAAGTGGCTTAATTAAAGTTTTTAAAGTGTCTATTTTCTGTGAAAGCTCCTTCTGCACCCCGCTGTAATGGTTTTAATATTCTATGAAAAGCACTTTGAATAGGGGATTATCAAGATTACTGGGAAGTTGCGGGTTTTTGAAATTTTCTTTTCGGGCATGTTAACGATAGCTGCTGTTTTGTTTGTGTTATAATATTAAATAAAAAAAAAAAAAAAAATTTTTAATTTTTATTTAAGTGATATGATTAAAAGTGGAAAAAGGATGATTTGTGGGGGGGAGGGGGAAGGATAAAAATAAAAAAAACTTGTTTTTTTGTGGGGAAAAGGAAACATGAAAGATAAAGAATAAAAATAATATTAGGGTTAATTAAAATATAAATTAAAAAAAAAAAAAAAAAATTGAACATTTCTCTGTTTAGTGAAAAGGGGATGAGGAAGGGAGAAGAAGATGATTTTTTGGGAAAAAAGGGATAATAGGTGGGTATTAATTTATAGATGGAGTGTGGGCAAAAAAAGGTGTTTTATTATAGGTGTCTCTGGTGGAAGGGTGGTATTTTTATTTCTTATTAATATTGAGTAGGAAAAAAAAGAGTGGAAAAATTAATAATGGGTGGGATATGTTAGGGTAATGGGTGAAATATATGATATGGAAAGATATAAAACATTATTGGAAGTTAGAGAAGGGAAAGGGTTAATTTTTGTTGGTAAAAAGGGTGAATGTATGGTTAGGATGTGGGAGGGGTGTTGGGGAGGATATAAATTATTTATTAGATAAAATGAAAAATTATAGATGATAAAATAAAAATGAAAAATTATGTATGATTATTGTTCTGTATGTGAAATTAGTCTTACAAATTTGTATTTGCGTACAACGGCTTTCACTACCTTCTATTCTGATTTCCTGCAGGTGAAAAATTTTGGCGGTTCAGCTGAGCACGTTCATGTGTTCATGTATACTTACACCATATCTAAAGTTTGTAGCTACTGTATATTCCAATAGACTTTATGCACAGCTCCAGCACTTCCTGAAGTTAATACTGCATCCTGGTTTCCTGTCTTTCATGATTGGATGAACTGATTAATCCAGGTGTGTCTTCCCATTTGCTGAGGTCAGACACACCTGGATTAATCGTTTAATAGAGGAAGGTGCAGTATAGGGGATTATCACGCTTCCGTGTTCGACTTCGGTTTTAAACAGTTAGACGACCCACTTCGGTCCAGTTCAATGTCCCTGTTTACGAGATAACGGAATCGCCAACCCTACTGAAATTTTCACGGTTAGACTGAAGTGATACTAAGGAAGAAGTGGATAAAGCGATTTAGAGGGGGCCGCACTTTATAATAAAACAAAGATGTTTGTTTGTAGCCGGTGGGGCAAACACGGCAGCTAGCATTGCCAGCTGCGACCGACGTGCTTAACTTTTGTGTCTTAAAACACATACATCTGAAAGCGTTCCTTTCTTGGCAGTCCCAGTTGTTCCACTGGAAAAGGGAGGCACAGACCCGATTTTCAGATGTTTGTGTGTGTTAAGACGCACAATGTTAAGCCGTCAATAAAGCTAGCTGGCTTGCTGCATGCTGTGAAGTGCCGGTGTTGTGCCCCACCGGCGACAAACAAATGTGTGTTTTATTATAAGTTCGGCCCTTCACGAGGCGAATCGTCGCTTTGATCCACTCCTTAGTATCATTTAGTCTAGAATGAAACTTAAGTATGTTTGGAGTTTATCCGATTTAAACAGTATAAAGAGCAGGAACGGCTGTCGTTAACATGGCCCGGAAGAGGAAGTGTCCAAAATCCGGGACTTCGGTAGCGTGATAATCCCTATTAGTTAGGAGTTTGGAGTGTGTGTGGAGTGTGAAAGTGTGTTCTCCAAGAGGGGACGTATTAAAGAAAAGCAGCTGTTGGTTTCAATTAAAAATGTTTGACCCCCAAAATGCACCCAAATAAGGCGTGAAATAGGTAAAACAAACTAAAGGAGTTTACATCAGAAATAAAGAAAACTTTCTGTCTCGTGTGTCAAAAAAGTGATTTAGTGTGATAACTAATTTTTGTAGATTTCATATGTGTTCTTTGTTTCTATAATAATAATATATGAATTTCATTTTGTCTCTGTCTTTTTGCTGTAGGAAGGCAAGTTTATTTGTTAGCAATTTATGTAAGAAAATTAAGTGTTTAATAAAAATTATAGAAAAGGGAGAGAAAAAAGATTAGAAGCATGATTAAAATTAAAGATTTAAGATTAAAAGAGAGAATAAGAGTGCGGATTTTACCTTTGAATAAAATCTAGTAAATGAGCTGAGAAAGGTGGGTCTTAGCCTGGATTTAAATAAACTAAGTGTTTAGCTGTCTGAGACTTTCTGGGAGTTTGTTCAGAATGTGGAGCATAGAGCTGACGCAGCTTCTCCTGTCTGGTTTGCTTGGGAATGATAAAAGGCCGGACCAGATGCTGAGGGGTCTAGTAGGTTATACTGGGTCAAGAGGTCACTGATGTATTTTGGGCCTAAACCATTAGAGCTTTATAGACGCAGCAGAACTTTAAAGTCTATTCTCTGATGGACCGGAGCAGTGTAAAGACCTAGAACTGGACTGATGTGGTCCATTTTCTGGTCTTTGTGAGACTCGGGAGAGGTTCTGAATGGTGCAGCTGTTTACTGATTTTTTAGGTAGACCAGTAAAGACGCTGTTAAGTAGTCAAGCCAATGAAGATGATGCTGGACTGTTTTCCAGTTTTCCTGAGATAGTCTTTTCCTTGAGATGTTTTAGGTGATAGTAGGCTGATTTAGTGTATTTTAATATATTATGTTTGTGGAATTTCTCTTTCTCTGTGTTGTTGTGAGGAAAGTTTCTCTCTTTGAGAGGTTTATTACACCTGTTATTGTTACTGGATGTTTTTTCCTGAATCGACATGCTTTCAGAATTATTTCTCATTTCATCCAACCAGAAAAGTTCTTTTGTGGGTGTGAGGAAGAGTACAGACCACTTTTCCAGCACTTTCATTGTGTAAGTGCTGGTCTTGTCCTCACACGAAGGATTTGCTGAATGAGGGAAATGGGAAGAGTCCGTCTCCCGGTGGGTATGAGCAAGTTGTTTCGGCTGCGTCGTGCTACTTGTCCGTTTTCTCTTGTGGCGTTTTAGATTCAGTGTGGGACTTTCGGTTTCCTCCCTGGTGTTTATTTTCTTCTTGAGACTTGACATTCGCCTCAATTTCACCACCCTGGCCTGAGTGATCGTGTTCTCACAACGTCGAAATTCACTTCCCCTCTTGAGAAGCTGTCGAAATTTGACAGTTTGGGCTAAAGGACCTTTTTTTTTTTTTTTAGTCTTTTTGGCTTGTTTTAAGAGCGCGAGTGATTGGCGTTATCTTGATCTCTGAGCGGTTGCATAAATTAAATAAAGTAAATAAATGAGTTTTTTTAGGATTGGCCTACACACTTTGCAAAAAAAAATACAGTTTAATAGTGATTAAAAATTTAATACCAAGAAAATTTATTTTTGTCTTTTTATGTTAATTTTTCGTTCATTTCTCATTTTATATTTTACAACCCGCGGACACCCTGTGAAATGGAAACATGGAAAATAAACAGACCAGAAAAATATCAATCAAGTGTCTCTCTTTAAAGAACAGTAAATGACTGGTTATCTTGATCCAGGTAGTTTAGTGTATTTCCCTGTATCTCCAGTAATTTGATCTCCAGTCTCAGCTTCTGCTTTTCAAGTTCCAACTTTTCAAGTTCTGCTTTAAGTTTGGCGATCTCGGCCTCCACACAAAGGATTTCTTTTTTCAACAAGGATCTGCTGCAGCTCCGCAAAATCCTTCTCGCTCCTGCGTCTCCCTGTGTTTGGCGTGGCTCGCTGTCGGGCTTTCATCTTCTGGGGGGAGCTCGACTGAGTCTGTAAAATTGTGACATTGTATTTAAATTTTGTGAAGGCCGAAATTATGGCTGTAGAAAAAAGTCACCGCACTTGGCTAAAAGTTAAAGTTATTTACCTCTCTGAGAGCTGACAGCTGCCACACAGTCTGCATTGTAACGGTCCGACTCTAAAACCTCAACAGCTGAAGCTGGTAGGCCCACGTCTGAACTGTCAATGCCGTTAGACCCATAAAAGTGGGGGAGTCCTCTCCAAAAGCTTAATGATGATGCTGTAGGGTGATATTTTGGGGAAGGTCCTCCCCCTGTTGGTGGGTTTTTAGCAAGAGAGTCTTTTTTGGTTTCTGATAAAAGTCTTTCCACTTCTTTCTAAACTCTTTCACTGTCCGCTGTCCTCCATCACAATAGTATTGATTGATGCTGTAATTGTTTTCACGCCGATAGTTTTTTTCTGTTTGTGTTGACGTTACTGAGCCTTGCTGTGAGAATTTCTGATGTTAGTAAATAATTTGATGTTTCCTATTTCTGTCTGTAAATTCTTTTTCTTTTGGTGTATTACGGGTATCCATATTTCTTCTTCCCGTTTATGTTAGGCAACTCTGAGATGCCTTTGCAACTGTGTTGCTTTGCAACAATCATAGTTTGCGTGCGTTCACGTGAACGTGCAACATAAGACGAGGCGCAGCTACGACCATTGTCAGTCAGGCTTGGTGCACTCGGTGTAACTTCCAGGCTCAACGTCGGACGTAGTTAAGTCTGGCCTAAGAGTTACAACCTCCTTTTTTTACGCCCAGCTGGTGCACTCGGCTCCATACGTTTCCATTTTACGAAGACAAGTACGGCAAAACCAGAGTGATAGACCTTTTTTACAAAAACCGGAAGTACGTAATGGGTGAGATCTTGTCTTCCTGTGAGGGCCAGACTTAGTCAAAGGCCAAAATGGATCATGTTTCCTTGGATTTTAATTTGAGCCCGTTTACTCGACTCTGCCTCGATCTTAGACCAGAGGTTTTGCCTGCGAGGCTCGTGGCAGGTGGCTTTAACGGAGACTTCTTACCCCACACCTGGCATAATATCCCCAGAGAATTAGCCTATCGATGGAGAAGCAAAGACAAACCGGAGGAAATTCTTCGTAGACTTTTAGAAACGGGTACTACCGATATTAATAGCTAAAGGGATTTGAGACTTTTTGAGAATAATGATATATTTAGGATAGACCGATGGTAAAAAAATGTTTAAAGTGGAAGACCGTTTCACTCCTTTACGCGCTTGCTTCATGTTAGGAGTTAAGAGGTGAATGGATAGAATTTGACGTTAGAATGGCCCCATATCCGTCGATATGAAGCGGTTTTACCAGCTTTTCTGCTAGCGACATTGTACGCATCAGATTGTTGGCGCGCTTGTGCGCCTCTCTTGACAACCGTTAAAGGGACTTGAGGCCGGAATTTAAAAAAAAAACCAAACATAAATGTCCCTTTTTTTCATACTAAGGGGTGATGAAGCGCTAAATACCAAAAATAAATTTCCACCCATGTTTCTCCTGGTGTCCTCTTTCTCATGAGTCCTGGTGGATTATTATTAAAAAATATGAATAATAATCAGTTGGAGAAATTATTGGCTTGTTTGTAGGAAGATAGATTCTGTGGAGTGTGGGC
This sequence comes from Atherinomorus stipes, assembly GCA_023101725.1. NCBI lineage: Eukaryota > Metazoa > Chordata > Actinopteri > Atheriniformes > Atherinidae > Atherinomorus > Atherinomorus stipes. The sequence continues at coordinate 104,835 of JALJCO010011700.1, forward strand.
AAGTGATCAATTACCCGTATTGAAAAACTCCATACCCCGTCACATATTCATAGTAATCTTTTAGAACGGGGGCATGGTTGGCCATTACCTTATTATGTGGCAGGACGAAGGAGGGACCGGGCGGGATTCGAGCCCCAGACTCCCGGGTGAGTGTCATGTGCGCTAACCAGTCAGCCAAAGGGACATCCCTTTGGGACAGGAGGAGTGACCTGAGAAGAGGAAAATCTGGAGTACATTTAGGTGAAGACTTCACTACGCCGTTCTGTCCGTATTCCATATTCAACCTTTAAAGAAAAGGAATAAAAAAACAAAGTTCTCCCCAATTTTTAAGAAAACACAAGTCAACCAACCAAACATCACGGTCTTACACTTTCTGGAAAACCACGTTTTGAATCTTGAGGAGTGCAGGAGGATGGTCAGATGATTCAGACAGAGAAAGATTCTTCCGGCTCCAGCAGATGAAGGGCTGAGTACTCCCCGCTGGGCAGGCTGCGGTTTTGCTGGCTTCGTTCTTCTATTTCTAGGGACCTTGTGTGCGCTGCGTCTGTAAAAAAAATATTAAATAGGAGATGAGAATAAGATTTTTTTTTTTAGCCCATTTGGCCCTTCTGTTTTTAAAAGTCCTTGCTCCAACCCTAACCGTCGGTGGACTCGTTTCTGAAAAAAGAATAGAAAAAACACAGGAAAAAAGAGAATAACACTTTTCCCCTCTGAGCATAATTTATTTTCCTGAAGAATTCGGTGCACACGGCACCAGCGCCGGGTCTTGATGCGGATGGATCTCGCTTCCAACTGCTTCTGCTTCCTGTTGTTCTTCCTCATCGAGGTCACTGATCAGTATCGGAAGTACCAGTATTTTTTATCGAGTTAATGCTCCCGAGGAGCTGAGCCGGCAGTAAGCGTGCTGTGTTGATCATTTGCCACCCACGTACGTCGCCGACGTGACTGTCACATGATCAGCAACGACACATGAGAAGGGTCTATAGAGAAAATCTCAACAAATCCAGTAAAAAATGGCAGTTGAAAATGTAGAATGTTATTGAATAAATAGCAAAAACTTAAAAAAAGATAATAAAAGTGTTTTGGGTGGAGCTTAAGATTTTTAAGGTTAATGACCTAAAAGAAGTTTCCACATCAATTTTTCGGGTTTATATGACTCAGCGAGGAACAACCCTTTAAGCTGTTTAAGCTGCCACGTCTCCTCGAGCCTCAGAGAAGTGTCCCTCCTCCATACCTACATACCAGTGGACAAAGGCTGTTGCATACATCAGATCAGCAAGCCATGTACTTGGGTCACATTTGACCATCTATTAGTTGGATCAAAGCAAGCATTGGTGATCTCAGCAACGGTCAACTGCTCATGGTAAGCCAAGTTGGTCTGGAAGTCTGCTAGATAATATTGAGGCGCCATCAAAACACGGTGTTGTCTTTTTGTGCTTAGATTTAGGCCATTGAGGTGAGACATAATGTCTGCCAGAAATGCTACAGCTTCCATCTTCTCCGGATTTTGCAGGAATTCCATAAACTGTTGTGCGTTGACACCTTTTGCTCTGACAGAAATGCTTGTATTTCATTCCTGATGGCCCAAAAATGCTCAGGACCCTGCCTTGCTGCCTCTGTTGTTGTTGTGCAGGAGCAAATCATCAAACTCTGCGCTGACCTCTGACAGGAAACTGCGCAGAAGCGTGCTGCAGTGCAGATGATGCTCTCAAGAAGTTTATCTCATCATTGTTGCCATGATTTCAGGGTACACTTCTCCAAGACTTGCACCGAGGAAGATGGTGAATTTATAGTGATATCAGGTGAGGGTGGAGAACTTTCAGGCACTGAACCAGTCCTCTCTCTTCCCACATAGAGGGAGCTCCATCAGTTGCAACTAAAACAACTTCTTCCATCATTCCTTTTTCTTTCAAATTTCCACGTTTGCGTTGTAAATGTCTTCACCTCTTGTTTGTCCACCGAGAGTTGCCATGCCTAACAAATCAACTAACTCCTCCTTTGTCACATCATAATACCTCACAAACACCATCACTGAGCATCATAGTCCACGGCCAGGACATGCATTCTGCATTTTTTATTCCATCCAGAAGCTGGTTAGTTAAATAACCAGCCAATTTTCTGTCGTCTGGTTGCTGTGGAATCTGAGGGGGGATTTGCTTAATTCTGGTTGTCATTTCCTCTTTTTGGTTTCCTCACTTCAGTCATACAATCTTTTATTATTTCTACATCAGAAAATGGCTTCTTGTGCTTCCCCAAAATCCACGCCACTCTAGTGAGCACTCTGTTGCCTTTTGTTGTTGTGTCATGGATGTAGCAAGGATCCTGCTTGAGCCCGATATGACGATTTAGGGCATTTATTTTAGTTGCTCTTACCTCTGAATTTTGAGGATATGTCACTTCAAAATGGCTATGCTTGCTCTCATAATGCCGTTTCAAATTAGAAACCTTAATCTGGCTTTGGTCTTCTGGCAAACTGAGCACATTGGTCTTGTGCTGGTTGGAGGGAGAATGAATGCAAATTGTTCTGTCCATTCGTTTTGACCTGCCGGTTTTCACTGTCGACTTTTCTTTTTGCAACAAATTTGGAACTACCTTTTTTTTCCCCGTTGTAAGCTCGCCCCTTACTGCCGAAGAAGTATTGATTTACAGAGTCCTCTGAAAGTGAAAGTAAATGTGCTGCTCACTCCGCGGCAGTGACCCCTGGTGACACTGTCAGGCACTCAGCGTATTGTTGCCATGGAAATGACGGTCCACAGTGCTCCAATAGATGGGTTTCACGTTCACAAACATTGCAGTTGCGCGCGCAACCAGGGGGCAAAAAGCCTGTGTTTTGTATTGCAGCCTATGGCCAAGCATACTCATATCATTCATAAAAATGTAAAGTAACCTAACGAACAAACAGATCGTTGTATTTTAAATTATATTGAATAAATCTGTATTTTGATGATGAATAAAAACATACCGACGCAGCGTTGCTGTGTTATATTTCTATTGCCATAACACTAACTTCATCACCCGGAAACGGCATTTTTCTTGTTAAAACATGGATATTATTCGTGTTGGACCTCATTTGAAATTTGCCTGAAAAACCTGAGTTAGAAAACAGCTTAAACTTTAATTTAGGTTCTGTTCAAACCAGAATAGGCCACAACAGTCTGCTGTCTGCAGCAGGTTCTTCTCCGTGTCGTCCTCACCTCCTCCATACAGGAGCAACTTTCACTAGTTTGGGATTAAACCAGGCAAAGACGACATCATCACTACATTTGGAAAGGAGCTGATTCCATCTGTTAGGGACTAACACGCGTTGCTGTCTGTAAGTTTCGCTGCTTGTGTAACGTTCTGCTTTATTGTGGATGAGATCGTGGTGGACAGTAGACAGACTAGCTAACTGCTAGCAAGCTAACAGTATAAACTCAAATGCCATCTGATTTACGACCCCGCATCTCCGGGATGCGTTGTTATGCCACATGAACGTTTGTAAACGGCTCCACAATCAGTTTCTTCTTCTTTTTTAAGTTCGTGCCTAAGCAGCAGAGGATGGCTGTCGCACACAGTGTTTACAGTTTATGTCATGCAGCCGATCGCGGCGGTGTTAGTCTTCCGACTAGAATACGGGAATAATTTCTGCCTCCGCCGTGGTTTAATCCTACATGTGACCATGGTGAAAGACTAAATAAATCATAGTCTGAACCGGAATAAGTTATCTGGGAGGGTTTTCTGAAGATCAGTCACGCCTACTGTCCTATTTTCACCATTTTCAACTGTTCACATGCATTAATGTTTTGATTTTTGCAACCGAACAAATACCAGGACATAAACATTATATTTCCCCGACACTTTCACGTCATATCTTGACCTAATCTGCATTAAAAGTCGAGTTTTGTACATAAAACACACGTCTTCTCATAGTTCACTAATGCTTTTCCTCTGTTTTCTTGCCCCCTGCTTGCGTGCGCATCCTATCTGTGACGTTGCTCAGAAACCCATCTATAGGACGAAGCCGGTCGCGGTAAATTCAAACACTGTAAGCGATTGTTATGGATTATTCTGCCGCCAGCAAACGATCCAGATCAACTGAAAGACCACTAAAAAGTGTAACTACGGAGAAAAAGGTGATTAAACAACATTATAGCTTCAGTTTGTACACGCTCCCGTGACGGCTCGGCTCGTGGCTGCAGTTACCTGAAGCGCCAGTCGCGAGTTTCGTTTCTTAATCTTGCCTCAAGTCCCTTTAAAGACCCACAACATAACTTTTAGACCTTGAAAATTTGCATTTCTGATACATAATACATAATACACCAACATTCATTATGCGCATTTTCGAGCAGTCAGTGCTCAGCGGTGTCCTGAGGCTCAGAAACTGCACTATGTAACTTTTGGATCCGGGATGCAGCCGTGATGTTGCAGCCGACTATTAGTTGCGCACTGCGATACGTACTAACAAATGGACATGAACCAGATATGAACACAGTGGCTGTTCTGAATGTGCATCATGTTTGATTCAGCAAAGAAACAAGGAAACATTACTGGAGGAAGAGAGGAAGGGACAGAACAAGAGTCAAGATAAGACCGTCTTTTACTGGCTGGAGTGAATCACAGTACAGGTATGATGAAGATGGATGACCTACATTTTCTCATATATTTCCCTGTTTATTTCCCCATATATTTTCTTTTTTATTAACTTATATATATATCCATATTCATTTCCCTATATATATATATATATATATTTTTATATATATCTCCTTATTCATTTACACATATATATCCTTATTTATTTCCCTTTAACTATCCCTATTTATTTTCCTGTATTTATTCTCATTTATTTTCCTTTAAATATCGTTATTCATCTCTCTTTATATTCCCCTATTTATTTTTATATTTATATCCCTATTTGGGGCGGGGCTTGTGTCCAAACTGGCTAGTCGATCCCAGCACGAATGATGAGCTAACTCTTCTCTAAACGGGGCTTCAGCGTGTGTACACTGAACCGTCATTTGTATAACCACAACCATGTACTGTAATCTTATTCTGAGACTATTTTAGACGGAAAGTGAGTATTATAATTGCTCAAGTGTTGCTTATGATGGACCTATAACTGTACGTTCAGACCAAAGGCGACAAAAGCGGCAAGGACGCCGGAAGTTAATACATTTTCAATGAGAGTCAGGCATCCTGGGCGACAAGAGCGGCTAAAGCGTCCAAAGCGGCACCAGATAAGAAGTTGAACTTCGGTTAAAGGGACTTGAGGCAAGATTAAGAAACGAAACTTGCGACTGACGCTTCAGGTAACTGCAGCCACGAGCCAAGCCGTCACGGGAGCGTGCACAAACTGAAGCTATAATGTTGTTTACTCACCTTTTTCTCCCTAGTTACACTTTTTAGTGTCTTTCAGTTGATCTGGATCGTTTGCTGACGGCAGAAGAATCCATAACAATCGCTTACAGTGTTTGAATTTACCGTGACCGGCTTCGTCCTATATCAAAACAGCGGATGTAGCGTCATGTGACGTCACGTCCGCATGGCAGAGCTGGAAAACTATAATGTTGTTTACTAAGCTTTTTCTTCGTAGTTACAATTTTTAGTGTCTTTCAGTTGATGTAGATCGTATTCTGACAGCAGAAGAATCCATAACTATCGCTTACGGTGTTTTTATTTAACGTGACCGTCTTTTTCCTGCATCAAAACTGCGGATGTAGGTCATTTGACGTCACGTCCGCAGGGCAGCGCGGGAAATTCGGACACCGAATTGCAGCGCATTTTGCAGCACACAGCCTGTTCAAGGCAACGGAGAGGAACATGGGTGGAAACGTTATTTTTGGTATTTAGCGCTTCATCAACCATTAGTATGAAAAAAGGGACATTCATGTCTGGTTTTTTTCAAATTCCTGCCTCAAGTCCCTTTAACTTTATGCTAATGAGCTATGACGCGGTTTAGCGGCAACAGGCAGCAGCAAATCAGAGTAGAGGTGTCCTTTAATCGAGCAGTCCCAAAGAACAACGCATGTGACTTTGGTTCCAACAACAACACACTTGTTCTGCCGATGCCGAGAGGCTGATTACCTGTTCAGGTCCATCCCTGGTAATGTACTTCTTTTTTGGCTGCCGGGACTTAAAAAGAAAAGAAAAATCCTCCTGGACGTTCAACCTAAAGTCCCGCTGGAACCGTCTCTGTCCGGCCGCGGCTGCAGCTCGAGGCACCCGCCGGTGCCGAGGAAACCTCCTGCACTCAAACCCGGAGAGAGGAACCAGGCAACGCCGTCTTCTTCAGGTGTACAGCAGCATCACAGTGATGTCATCCACATCCATGATGAGTCCAGATGATTTTAAGGGTTAAGCGTGTATTTATAGTCCTGGCAGACCATGTTAATGATAAAAATAACAATTATCAACGGGAATTAATGTCATTTACTGACCGCCTCACCCCTTTCCCCGTTCTTCCAAAAAGTTTTCGCCTCCTGCTCCGGCTATTTGTCTTTAAAACACGCACACGCACGCACGTGCGCTCTCCTGACTTCGTCTCGGCTGCAGCATATGCAGTGTCTCCGCTTGTCTTTTTGTTTCGTGCCATACAGGACTTCGTTCCTGCGCAGTGTTTTATGCATTTTTGTGATAAACATATGAACTAAAAATATCTGAAATCATTATCAACATGTGTTAAAACACACCGGCTCTGCATAATTATGAGAAAGTAACCAGGATGCACGCGCACGCTCTCCTCATATTGCACACAGCTTGTGAATTTGTGTTGAGTTTGTGTGCAGCAGTTTAAATGTCAGTGTTGGGCAGCGTGGAGAAAATAACGTGAAGTTGTTCCACATTAAATGAAGCTGCTTCACCAAACTAGCGGACGAACTGAGGCTGGGTTGATTCTGCTGGGCTGAACGGGCTGGATGATGCAGAGATTCTTCCTTTTTTTTTTTCTCTAAACAAAGATCACAGAAACAGCAGCGCGCGCAGTGCTGACTCCGTCTTTTCTCTATTGCTAAGTTTGAAGCCGTATTCTGAGTTCATTACTGCTTTTTTGTTTCAGACATATTTTAATGTATTATAAAGTTATAAAAGTTTGATGATGCTGTGGTGGATAAATCATAACGCCACTTGTTTGCTTTCCGCAGAAAACAACTCAATCCGCTTGTGACTAAATAGAAAAACATTTTAATTTATGTTAATGCTCTGTGATTTTTTCCCCCCTGTATTATAATGACCACACAAACGTCCTGCAGCTCCGCTCTGCTTTAACTGAGGGGGACGTGAGCAACAGCAATGACACTGTCCAGAAGTCACTGTGCGGCTCCTTTAAAGGGGAACTCAGAAACTTTTTTACCTCAATAAATGCTTTTCGGAATCCCCGTGGGGCTAAACAAAGTGTTTACGGAGCGATTCAATGTGCCCCCCCCTCCCGCCGGGGCCTCTGGCCTGCGAGCAGCTAAAAACAACTTTGCCTGCGCCGACCCGAGCAGAACTTGCGACAACAGAAACCGCTGTACGGTGCTCATGTCCCCTATCTACCGAGCTGCTTCCAGCTGATTTGAACCAGACTACCAGCGCTAATTCGAAGAAAACATTTCTTTAGCTTCCACCACCTAAACACGGCTCCTGGCTCTCATAACCAACTCTTTGCTGGACCAGAGTGATTCACGTAGCTTGCACTGCCTGGGCGCCGGGTGAAGCATCACTGCTTCAGGCTCAATAATCACTTGTCATGTCCGCAAAAAGTAAATAAAAGTTCGTATTCTTACCTGCTACTCGCCAACACCAGTGAAAAATATAATCCACAGCATATTTACCCGCAAATCGCGGGTAAAACGTCCCGTTTCAGAAAATACAGGACTTTGCTTTGAGCAGAGGGAGACGAGGTGCTGCTACCAACGCAGCAAAGTAGCATCAACAAGCTAGTAAACGCTTAGAAATATATCCAGCGATCAAAATAGAGGAAAGACAGGTAGAGAAGCCGTCTGTGTGCTGTGGGGGTGTAAGGGGGGGTTGAACACGACAGTGAAAGGACGCCACTAGGGGGAGCCCCGAGCTGAAGTTACTGAGTGCTGCTTTAAATGAGCAGTGCGATTTAACTTTGACGTCAGTCACGTGATGAGCGACCAAAGCGGCAAGAATATCTTGCCGCTTTGGTCGCTGTCCTGTTTGTCGCCCAGCCTCGGGCGTCTTTGCCGCTTTTGTCGCCTTTGGTCTGAACGTAGAGTAATGCCTCGTTAAAGATTTTGGTCCGACTTTGAGCTGCTATAATGCACTTCCGGTTATGCTACGCTGCCCAGCTGATAGTCGTCATGAACCTACAGTTTCATATCCACGGTACAATTGGCCTCACCTGTGTATCCCGTTTACGTACCTCAGTTTCCAAAAAAAAGTTTGAAAACATTTCACTTGCAAAGTCTGGCCTCTTCAGCATCAGGCATTTCAAATGAAAGCTCTTCAGGGCCACTGAACATGACTGATTTGGATTTTCTCCCTGGAAAATATTAAATTCAGTGCTGAGTGTTTCAACAGTACAGAGAAGTGTCAAAAAGAATTTCATGTGGATTCATTAAGTGTGTGTGCTTACACATACATTTTCAGCCCTGCTGGCAAATGGCAATAAGCTCTTGTTTTAGTCCCCATTAGACTCCCCTTTTACATACAGTAAAACAACCAAGCTTTCACAACCCCTATTCAGCAACAAAGACTTTGTACTTTACTAAAACTCGAACATAAAAAACTAACCGTGTGATTTAGATGAAGAAGATTTAACTGTCTGAGGAATAATGTTGCCATTATCATCTCATTGTCTCCAGCGAAATGGATTAGGTTATAATCTCCTTTTTTTCTTTCTTCCCTAAGAATAGAAACACAATCTGAACTATGCAGGTAATCACACACCACAAAACTTGAATATATTCTACTGTTTTCATCTTCATTCTCTAGAACGGTGGTGTCCAAAGTCGGTCCTCAAGGGCCGCTGTCCTGACGGTTTTCCATGCCTCCTTGCACCAGCTGACTCAATTTAACTGAATCTAAAAGCCTATGAATTGATGAAGGGAGACATGGAAAACCTGCAGGATTGTGGCCCTCGAGGACCAGAGCTGGACACCCCTGCTCTAGAGGGAGCAGGACAATTTCAAACACAAATCAGTACAATATTTTAGTGTTCAGCACAGTATTTTTGTTAGAAAGTGATATTCATTAACAGCTGATCTTACAGTGACTTTTTAATAACAACTGGAAAAACATTTACATATCAAACCCCCCCCCCCACAAACAAAAAAGTAAATTATCACGAAAAGAGTAAAGTATTGAGAACATCACTTACGACTGGTAACTTGAGCTCTCCTGCCAGGGCATGTGCTTCTTTGAGAAACTCATCAGGCTGTGATTTTTCTGACGCCATAGTGCCTAAACAAGAAAAACAAAAGATGGCCTTCCCAAGCTGGCAACAGTTATGATGTTCTATCGCTACAGGTAGAACAACAGATGTAATTTAAATTTTTTAAAAAAAATCATTTTACAACAGACATACTTGGTCAGATATGACTCTTCTATTATCTAATATTAAGTATTGGAAAATCAAAACATCCTGATAAAACCAATAACTCAGTCTGCACAATAACACCTGAAATACAAGCACAAACTGTCTGAAACACACAAACACACTCAGATTATTGAACTTCCTAATCAAGTTCTTTGCAAACCTGTTAATGGACCATTCATTTCATTCAGGTGTGTTGCCTCTAAACCAAGCAAGGCAGTGGGCCCTGAAGACCTGGACTGGAAACGCTTGTCTACAGATACAACCTTGCCAAAATATGAACACACAGTAAATGTGTCTCATTTCAGCCCACCACGGACACTTCTATTACAATTGAACAGAATCTGACACAATTTTATAGAATTTCAGACCAATAATATGTAAGGAACACAGATTTTGAAAATCTGTTTTTGATACCGAGAACTTACCAGAGTTGAGAATTGTGGAATCAACAAATGATTTCCATACAATGCATTTGTTCTTCCCAGCCACTGAAGCAGTTGAGTCCAATCAGCACAATTAATTCATCGTGCAGATTGGACTCATCTGCTTCAGTGGCCACGGCCAGAACAAATACATGGCATGGAGATCAACTATCAACTCCAGAATTCCCTACTTTACTTCTTACCATTAATCTAAAGGAAGCCCTGGATTTATCCCTGATACTTTTTTGTACTCTAAGTTTTTGTTATGTCACCTTAATGCTTACTGTACTTGTGCTGTTGCAATAATGCAATTCCCCCATCGAGGGACGAATCATTGTTATATAACTACGTTTCTGTGATATTTTAGTAATAAAATGACTTCATGTACAGCAGCAATATCACAAACAATAGGCTAAGCTGCTATTTTACACGTCCCCTCCGAACTCATCCCTTCACACAGGGCAGGTGTAGGATGGGGAAAGCGATGGATGGGTAATTTAGAATAGTTGTATTTCTTTATTTAGGAGAAATTACGAAAAAAAAAAAAGGTCTCCATTCAGGGATCCACACTACTGCAATTGTTTTTCTATTCAAATTTGTCGTTTATTTTCCAGGGTTCAGAGTGACGCCCTTTTTAGTCTTGGGTTCATAGTAGCCTAGCATCAACGCACAATTTAAACAGCGAGCAACTTAGTGAACTAATTATTGCAATGTGGATATAAGATATTTAAAAAAGATTGGAAAAGTGACTCACCAAATGTGTAGGCATCTCGTCCGTCCCATAGACTGTAGGTCTTGAGCTGAAAAACGCTGGAGTTGGACACTAGTCCAAGGTATGATTAATGTAGCTCAAAAAAGTAATGAAATTCATGTTCGATCATTTGTAAGTAAGTAGTAGTGTATTTTTTGGCCATTTAAACACCTCAGTTGAAAGTGCTGAAATGATGATAAAAAAAAACAATAAATTAGGCACAGAATAGATAAAACGGCACATAAATAGAATACACATAAAACCACAGAAGAAGATAAACACATAAAATAAAATAAAACCCCCTGTAATAATATCAGCTGGTGCAAAAACTCAAATCTTAGCAAGTATATCTTTCTAATTTTTAGTCAAAATATCTCATCACATTCAAAATGAGATAAAACCACCAAAAGAGAAACATTTCAGTGAGATATAGTAACTTGTTTTAAGACAAATGCATCTTATATCAAGAAATCTTGTCAAGAAAATTTCACTTCTTCTATTGGCAGAATTTTTTTTGCTTATTACTAAGAAAAAAAAACTTTTTTACTTTTTTTTATTATACGCAAAAAAATTCTGATGGAAAACCTGAGCGATTTTTACAGTGAGGAATTGCATATAAGAATTGGGCTTATGAGGAATGAGTAACAGGTAAATGTGAGGATAGTAGTCCCCCCCACCCCCCCAAAAATATTCTCCTGTTGGTTTTCACTCTTGTTTTGAGATTTAAGTGTCAGGCCCAGATGTATGACTGACAGCTAATTAATAGACTGACGTATAAGAGTGAGATTCTGAGACTTCATCTTGCAGGATGGCAGTACTCTCCTCCACAGAACCAGGATCAGCACAGAGTACCAACAGAATTAAGTGTAGAGGATGGGAAGACCTACCGTGAGTCCAAACCTCATCCCAACTGAACACATGATCAGAGGTATGAGGAGGAGGTACCGGGCTATTCTGGCTGTGGATCTTCCACTCACTGCTGAGGTGACGGCGTGAAATAAATAAAATCTAAAAATGGTTTATTTGTGTGTTTTTTGTTATTTTGTGGAAAAGTGTAATCATCCAATCCACCAAGAAACTCAGAACAAGAGTGGGTGCAAACAGGAGAATATTAGAGGGAATCCTGGCACATTTTTGGGGTGCTACCCAAATGTTTAGCTGTGTTGCTTTTTCCACAAAAGCATGATCTTTAAAAGTTACACCTCATTGTAAAGGAGATAATAAAGCTTTCCAAAAATATATAATACAACACCAATTGGTTCTATCAAAGGAGAAAAGTAATAACTTAAAGGTACAGTATGTAACAAAATCAAAGGTCAATGTCAGAAAAATGTCTTGTATAAATCAAAACTTTGTTTCTACTGATAATCACTTCACTAGAATAGCTGTTTTATTTTCTTAGAATGAGTCATTTGTATCTATTTGCTGGAGGTCCACATACACGGAGGCTGCCATATTTATAACACCATTTTTACTACGGTGTCCCTGAATGGACAAAACAATGTGTGTGAAGTGAGCATCCTCTGAACTATAAAACTACTGTACCAGCTGTATTTAATGGGAGTTAGAGCACTGTTTGAGATAAGTAATGCCTTAAAAGACATTAAAAGTAGTTACCTATAGAGTCATAGATACACCTGAGACCACTGGATCCACTCACAGATGAAAACATCTTTATGTCTGGGAGAATTTTGGCCACTAACGACCACCGTACATTCACAAGAGTGCTTGGAATATGAAGTAATTTGAAAGAAAACATCTTTTCTTTCAAATACCCATCTTTACCACTAGTGCCATTTCTCAATATGCGTACTTTTGCGGACTTGCATTCTTGTGTACTTTTGAAACGTCATCAGTAGAGGTCCAAGTACTGTTTCAATTCAAAGAACGCATCAAGACAAGTACGCTCCATTTTCCCGGATGTGTACTTGCTCCGCCCACTTTTCCGAGTCTGCATTGGAGATGACTTTTGTGGACTTCAGACACCTTTCTATCCCATAAGGCATTGCGGCATAACAATGGTGGAGAGAAAAGTAATTGCTATAAGTGCTGAAAATACTCATTATTTTACGTAACGTTGGTTTTATATAACTTTTCTACAACAGAGTTGTTTTACTTCAACTTCTTGGTGGTTTGATAAATTTTAAACCGTTATTAAAAGTGACTAGCGGTTTCACAAACGGGCTGAACAGCTAACGGTAGCTAACAGTAAGTAAGACGGTTGCGCAGATTAGCTGTCTTTAACTGCCACATTCAAGCAGGGTTATTGCTACTTATTATATCAGTATTAGATATCTGTTATGACACAACTTCAGCAACGTCTTTGACGTAATCAAGTATGCTTCTGTTCCAAATGTGCAACGAGTGTACTTGCGTCCTTCCATCCTCAGAAGTCTTTACTTCCAACAAGTCCATACTAGCAAGTACACAAGTTTGTTCTTAGCGAACTTGGTATTGAGAAACGGCCTAAGTGTCAGTAATTCTTACATACTGTACCTTTAAATATTCTGAGCATGCAGATAGATACAAGGGATGTTCTCATTTTCACTCTGAACAACTAAAACAATTATCCTTCACCAGAAATCCAAGAAAGTTTTGCATTTGTCTTCGGAAAGCTAATGGATGGAGCTGTGAGACCATGAGTGAGGTTTCTGAAGATCCAGCCTCAGTGTTTAAACTGGGTTTGATAGTTATCATTTGACCAAGATGTGTGTGTAGTTGCAGGTTAGCTCATCTCAGAAAAGCGTGCATCATCACTTGCTGCACTGGGAGAAATTAAAAAAGCTGTATGACAGTTTAAAAGCGCAGGTTATTTCAGTTATTTCAATGCAAGTAGTCTATTTTTGCATCTCAGATAAGTAAAAGCCACGAAGCTGTGGTCATCCAGCCTCTGCAGCCCTGCTGAGTCACTGAAATGTCAGCAAGGGCTCTGGAGTCCAACAACATAAAACAGACTTATTTTACATGAAGGAGTGGGAGAAAAAGAGGAAAGTGAGTCAAGAAATGGCTTGTTTGATTTAGCCTTTCTCTTTCCCTCCCTCTCTCTTTCATTTCATTTCTATAAATAGACGGACGCTTGGCAGCTGAGGGGTAGTCCACGCAGAACAAATGCACCCCCCGGCTGTTTCACTTCATTCCCCACATAATGAGCCAGACGGAACGCGCACAGATCGCCGCCGTCACTTCCACTCTCCCAGCGACCCAGGCAGGGGCCACACGTTGCCATGGAGACGTGGCTGCTGGGCAGAGGGGGTCCCAGGCAAAACTGAGACCTACAGACAAACTGACCTCCCTTCAGCCTTCGTCCCTCCGTTGTTTTTCTCTTTCATTCTGCACCATAAGGCAGGAGGCAGATGAGTGGAGTCCAGCGTCTTACGCTCTCTGATGTAACGGAGGCAGAGCCAGCAAACCTCTCTCACCCATCTTCCTTTGCAAATATATTCCGGACCAGTGAGCCAACCAATGCTCGGCTCCAATAGCTGCAGCTGCAGAAGTTGAACTCTTCGTAGACAAACTAATTCATATGTGTGCAAATACCGCTCTCTGTGGAGTTATTTGAGTTTCTACCAGTGATATTTCTCATGCTCTTAGATGCATGGGCGTTTATTTGAAGGTGGCTTTCAGCAGCAGGGATGTGGATGTTTTGTTGCATTTAAAGGTAAAATAGTTCTCAAAATAATTATGCACATTGCTGTCAAATTGAGACACAGTAGAGTTTGACTATGTGATACATGCATTGCAGCGGTTTCTTCAGAAGTAAGAGCAGATGGATCAAATTTGGATTATTCTGATGTAGACTGAGCTGAAGAAATTTCACGACTGAAAAGACTAATTTATTCAATTTAACAAAGAAAATGGGCAAGAAACATAATTTTGTGTGACCTTATTCAATTCTTTTACATCTTTTGGTCCATATGGCACAAGATGGTTTGTTTCATAGAACCATCTGGGAAGTCATAGAGAATAAATTTAGAAAATGGCAAGCCTTTGTAAAAAAGATCACAGCACTGAGAAAAGTCTTGACCCGCTTCTCATTTCTTATGTTTCGCCTCCAAGCAGCCAGACTTTACACTGATCTTTTAAAATAGGCTTCTTGAGCTTTTGTTTTCTCTTTGGATATTCTACCCATTTTCAGTTCAGTCTTTGCACCTGCCACAGTCAGAGGAATGCCTCTTTTTGTGTTTGTTAAAGGGATACTGTGTAACTTTTGGCCATCAGGGGCACTCAACCTGTAACGTCCCACAGGTCACGCAACTGTCACAAAATGAAACTGTCTCTATCTGTGTCTGAATCATGTTTGCAGACCACTTTGATCAGCCGATAGCAAAACTGAGCCATAAAGAAAAGCGCTCCAGGTCACATGATAGATCTAATGAGAGATGGATCTGCCCCTGCATAGTTACAATGTCTGGTTTTTCAGGAGGACAGCCCCCTTTGAGCACCGACATGCGTAAAGGTGGTATAGAAAATGTTTGCAGCAATTCAGAAAACAGAAACTTAGCGACTTTTTGAATAAAGCACATGCACAAGATCAGCCTGATCACAGCTCCCTCCCCGGCCACACTGTTGAGACACCGTTCAGGACCGGCATCTAGCAGACAGCAGGTACAGATTCTCCCATCATGTATCACGCAAGTATGACAGATTTCATTGTTTGAATGTTGCTAACTGCTAGCAGAATGATTGTTAGCTACCTACTGTGAACAAAAGGCGAGAGTGCGCCACTTTGGGCATGTAGTATACAGTACTCTCGCCAGTCAGTCACTCTCCCTGTTACCCACTGACTATTGCCCATCAATCACTCTTACTATGGTAAAAAGAGTGACTGATGGGCAATAGAGGAAGCGCGCGATGAGAGCAGAAATGATTGGTGGATGTTTTTTTTTAAGTCCCATTACTTTCACAACTGATGTATAATAATATTACCGTATTTTCCGGACTATGAGTTGCTCCAGAGTATAAGTTGCATCACTCAAAAAATGCATCATGAAGAGTAAAAAGCCATATAGGTCGCACTGGACTACAAGTCTTATAGGGTGATTTTTGGATTTTTCATTTCCTATTTGTTACAGCTAAAAATTCCCAGATCGCTCCGATTACAAATTGATTGTAAATGATCATAAACATGTTTTTTGAGGAAAAGATATTTGCATACTGTTAGTAGCTTAATCAACATACACCAAACAAAGATGAAGCACTTGTTTGGAAAAATGCTATTTTTGATCAGTTAGCTTCCGGTTGGTTCAAAAGGGGGCGTTCAGGTACAGTAGGAGACCCCAAAGAGACCTAAAACAGGTGCTGTCACAACATTAAGTTGAAACAAAAGTGGGAAAAAGGGTTTTTAAAAATATTAATACAAGTAAACATGTTGAATTAAATGCATGCTCAACTTTAACCAAAATCTCAGACCTTATAGTCCCTACTGTAACTGTGGCTGAGAAGCTCAGACGGTAACTGAGAAAATATGTCTTTTGTAGTTTGGATGGAGTAACCTTTCAGCTGTGCCATGCTTCAAGTTGAATAGTGTATCCCCCCCATGTTTTTATTCTGAGTCCTCAGGGGGCCTTGCTGCTTCGCTCGCTGTCTGACCCACACCTTCGCACCGTACTCCAAACACACGCTGGTGACAGGGAATGGGCCTCCAGGCCTGAGCTCTTTAGATCCTGATGTGAGCTGACACTTTACCTTTCTTATTTCACAACTTCACTACTCATTACTGAGCGCTGTAAGTGGACATCGCCCAAGGGTGATGTCTGTGTTAACTTTCCTGATGCCCCCCACCCCCTCCTGCTTCCTCCCTCCTGTTCCTCTCACCAGCTGGGCCCTCGGTGTCATTGCCTCAGTTTTGTTTTCTCTCCCCAGTGAAGTTGTTGCAGCTCAAGCCCGCAAATGATCAGCTTGTGCAGAGTGCCGAGCGCAGCACTGACAGAGAAAAATGCAAATCACAAAATG
Source organism: Atherinomorus stipes (assembly GCA_023101725.1). Classification (NCBI taxonomy): domain Eukaryota; kingdom Metazoa; phylum Chordata; class Actinopteri; order Atheriniformes; family Atherinidae; genus Atherinomorus; species Atherinomorus stipes. The sequence continues at coordinate 121,483 of JALJCO010011700.1, forward strand.
CAAGAGCAGCACCGTTCTCTTGTGCAATACTTTATCTTTTCCTGCTCCACTTTCTCTGCTGTTGCATGCCAGATGTTTAGATGAAAGTCATCCATGTCAAAGTCCCTGTAGCATGAATTAAATACGGAGAAGAGGGAAGTGGTTTTACTCTGAGGCCACCCACCACCTGTAAGCAGTCTCCTCAGCAGGACACACATGGAGGCCTGGTGTGTTTAACGCTGGTGCAATCCATTAATTATTGCTAAACTCATGGAGGACTCAGATGAGGGAGGCTAACACAGGCTCTGAATTCCAATCACATGACACACTCTGCTGGTACACTTGGTCCACACCAGTCTGCCCAGTGGATTTCTCAGCTTCCACACTTTTTCCCCTGCAGATAAGAAAATATTAGAAATGTTCTTCACACTAATTACAGCATTATAGGAGCAGAGGATTGAGGGTGGGGGGCAGCTGATGGGTGAGGGGAGCTGGCGTGTCTTACCTCCCACCCAATGGACCAGTTTGGGAGCAATTCTTTCTGAATTGAATATTTATTTACAAGTTAATAAGATTTTTGCATCACTGTGTTGGATTTGAAATTCAAATAGGATCAAATTGATTTTTGCTTCTTTGCATGACCCCCCCACCTCCCCAAAAAGGACTCTACATATTGCAGTGAGATGACTGCTCCACATCCTTTCATATTATTTCAGAATGCATTAACAAGTATTCATAATTGATTAAGAGCTAATTATTCTAAAAGGCTTTTAAACATTGGCATTAATTTTACATACTGTATGTTTTGCTCTGGGGATTTTTTTTATTTTCTTTCATAGGGCTTGAGGCCTGCATGAAGCTGTAATTAGAGGTGGTTGTAGTGTCAACATTCTCCTACTTGGCTCCATCTCTGGGGGTTTGTCTGTCTCTGCAGGGGAGTGTGTACGAGGGGAGTGTTGAGAACTAAGCACCAAGTTTAACTTCATACTCATGAAAATGAATCAGATTGGAGAAGAAAATACTTTGGTAGGACAACAAACAACTCTAATTCCAACAAAGATGGGATGCTGTTAAAAAATATAAATGAAAGAAAGCCACAATTTGCACATGTCAAAAACATATTTCCCTCACAATAGAACATAAAAATTATATCAGATGTTTAAACTGAGACATTTTACCATTTCTTTGTATATTAACTTATTAATATTATATTATATAATTGACATTGATTCATTTTGAATTTGATGGCAGCAAACAAACAAACAAAAGACATCAGAGCAGGGTGGTGTTTACCATTACGTAGCATGTCTTCTTCTTTTAACAACTGCCTGTAAGCTTCAAGGAAGTGAGGAGACCAATTTCTGGAGTTTTAGGAGAGCAATGTTGTCCCATTCTGGTCTGATGCTGGATTCTCGCTGCTCAACAGTCCTCGGGCTTTACTGCTGTTTTTTCAGCTCAATTTTATTTGTATAGCCCTTTAACACAACAAAAAATGAGACAAAGTGCTGAACACTAACATAATGCACTTCTAAAACAGTTGAAACATAGTTAAAGGTGCCATGACATCAAATTTCACTTTTCTGGGGTTTTGGGTGTATAATATGATCTGTTGTGCACTGATGAGGCCATGTGAATGTCCAGAGTGAGAATCAAAGTTTCTGTTTATGGTCTGTCAGCTTTGTCTCTCTGCTCAGAAACAGTTGAATCAGACAGCAGGCTATCATTCTACGTAATTTAATTGCTCCAATAAGAGCACACTATCAAGTTAACAGCGCCCCCCCCCCCTCTCTCTCTCTCTCTCTCTCTCTTTCTCTCTCTCTCTCCTAACGGTTTATGCACCGTTCGCCCCCCCCCCCCTGTCTGATTCAGCTGCATGTATGGAGCTAGTAGTAACTTCTCTGCAGTCAGGTCTGGGTTTTCAAACAAATGGATTTAAAAGCAAACTTCTGCAGCAACACTGAGGGAGGGGGCCACAACCTTGTTATTACCTGTAAGTTTATTTATTTTCTAAATGCTGTCTTGTCTGATAAACGTTGCTCACTATCTAAAGTGCCCATGTTGCTAGCAGTTAGCCTTTAGCAAACTCCGACCGCAGCTTGACCTAGATTCTCCAAATAAGGTCATAGCGAAATAAGGTGTAGCCAATCAAAATGAAGTCAACGTGGTCTCCGGGTAAAGCTCCATATCATCACCGGACCCAACTGTATTACTGAGGAAGTGAGGTCTGGCGTTTCAAAACAATACTCCGCTGTAAAAAATGCTGTTTTTTTCTTTGGAGTATTTACATATAAAGTAATGCCAACAACATAAACTAGTTTTTAACTGTTATGTCATCACTCCTTTAAGAATAAGCAAATCAATGAGAAAACAATAAAAACAATAAAAACAATACAACAACAAAACAAAACAAAATAAAAAACAATAAAAACCATGATTTTCTGTTCGACAAGCCGGACTCTTCTCCTGTTTCCAGCCATGCTGCTGTGATGGATCCAGTATGCGGTTCAGCATATCCTTGCTGAAATCTGCAAGGCTTCCCTGAAAGCTCTGAAACCCTCATGGACTTTTCAGCACTGATGGAGCTTCACAGATGTGGAGCTGCTTACATGCAACCCTGTAACAGCAGAGGTGCAGGATGTTTGACCTGTCTTCTGATATCATGAATGTTCCTTCTTTTCTTTAATCAGCTGGAGATGGTGTTCATGGTTTCCAAAAAGAATTTCAAATTTGATCCATCGGACCACAGGACAGTTGTTCATTTAGCCTCTGTCCATTGTAAAAGGCTTTGGTCCAGAGAAAGCCTCAGAGGTGGCTTCTTCTTGTAATAGAGCTTTAAAGCATGTTGCAAATGCAAACTCACATCATAATAATCTTTTCAGAGTCCATGCATACAGTTGGGTTCTTCACATATGTAGACATGGCTAATTCAGCTTTGTCGGCCTCCAATCATTGAGGCCATTTAAGAACAGCAGCCATTGAGCACCAGAGTTTGACATTATTATTGACTTAAAACAACCTTTACCGATGTTGCATTCTTACACTATTTTTCTAACAGGGTAAAATGCTATGAATGAGGTAATGGAACTCTAAAATACAAGACAGACCCACCATTAATCAAAATAAAATATTATTCCAATCTCTAAATATTCAATGAAAATTCCAACCAATCCTTAAAGTGGGGTGCACCTCTAGGATTGTCCAATGAACCTGCCTGTCAGACCTTTGATTCTGCATTGGGAGGTGGAGGGAATGAAGGGGTGCGTCTCAGGAGTGAGGCGGGACTGTTTATATTCAAATAATCTTGCTGTGCTTTCTGAAATGCACGATCGGTAAAGGTTGCTTTAATACTGGAATCTGTGTAAGTCATAAACCAGTGGCTCCACTGGGGATTGAACCCAGGACCTTCTGCGTGTAAAGCAGACGTGATTACCACTACACCATGGAACCTCTGCTTCAACAACTATGATCCAATATGTTGACATTTTAAATTCTTGTTTCGGTGGACGGTACGATAAACTTAAGATGCTGCCTGTGAAGTTTTCTCTTTAACCTGCATTCAGCATTTGCAGTGAACTGTGTTCACTGACAGTGATGTCATGAAGTGTTCCTGAGTCCATGATTTCCAGTAGAAAATCATGTCTGGTTTTAATGCAGTACAGCTGACGGCCCCAAGATCACAAGGGGCGACAATGCGCGTCGGTCCCGTTCACAAAAACAATAAAGTTCATTTAAAAAAAATTCACAACAGCAATGGCGTCAGTGAGCGACTGTTTTCAACTGTAGAAAACTTTAGCTTTTGCCTCGTAAATCCTCGGCCATCTCTACCTTTCTGCTCTTCCTTTGTTGATTTCCAGCGACACGCGGTGAGTCTTTATTTGCGCATGCGCTGTGTCTTGTTCTAGGTTTGAAGTGTTACTTCATCATAACGCCACCCACAGCCTTGTATGATGTGCTACAGCGGTTTCATGGGGATCGTGAAACCTTTCCCCGGATTTCTGCTATCTGTTTCACACCTAAACCGGCTTCAGCTCCGTGTGGACAAGGTCTTAGTTTGTACCATGTATCTGAAGGAATAAGTGGAAAGAATGCCATCACTAGACAGCTGTGGAGTCTGCAGTTGCCATGCAACGGGACTGGAGCACGATGGGAAATTCTCGTTGGCTAGGATGTCCCATATCAGCAGCCTACTGTTTCAGGAGGCTGCTTCAGAGTGCACGGACTTCGTAGAGGACTCCGTAACCTATGTAGTGTGCAGACTGCAACATGAGACACTGCTAATGAAGATGGTGGCAGTACTATGGTGGCCCAGAAAGGTTACACCAAATCAAAAGCCACAACACAATTAACCATAACACTACAAAATTAACCACAACACAAACACAATACAATAAACCTCAATGCAACAAAATAAGCCACAACTCTACAAAATTAATCACAACACAAAAGCTGCAATGTTGTTGTTGTGGCTTATTGTGTTGTGGTTAATTTTGTTGTTTTGTTATTTTTGTTGTGTTATGGTTAATTTGATAGTGTTGTTATTTATGTAGTGTTGTGGCTTATTGTGTTGTGTTGCAGTTAATTTTGTAGTATTGTGATTAATTGTGTTGTGTTGTGGCTTTTGCTTTGTTGTGACCCTTCTGAGCCACCGTAGTGTCTCTTCAAAGTCTTGATAATTTTACACTGAGTAACAACAAACATTTTGATGCAGTTTCATGCATCAAATCTGAAAGATTTTACCTCCCCGAATTCTCCCGTTACATCCAGTCATGTTACCAATTAACCTAATCGTTGTCGAATTTAATTGATTTTTATTTAAATACTTTTCCAATCTATTTCTGCCCAGGTACAAACATTTTAGTACAAACTGGGCAACATATTGTACTGAGGATGTACCAGGACCTGAGAGCATGAAAAACCATGAATTTAGTCCCGTTTGTAACCACCACTGCTGTGCAGCATTGACTTTATATTCAGATCAAAGATATTTTCACTTTTCTGCATAATTTCTAAGGACATTTAGAATATTTTTTTAAGTTTGTTGGCCAATTTAACTTCATCTTTCTTCATTTAGCAGCTTTCTTACAGGCATGTAGATCAAAGTGCTTCTCACAGAATTGAAAGCAACAGGAAAAAGACATTAGAAATAAACATGACAAATAAAAAATGACTCAAAAAGATCAAAAATTGCCAGGGGTTAGAAATAAAACTATTGATAATGAAATGAAATGAATGAAATGAAAAATACTTTATTCATCCCCGAAGGGAAATTCAGTATTGTAAAAGCTCACTTTTTTTTTATTTTTATTTTTTTTATAAATAAACAAAAAGTCAGTTAGTCTTGTTCTTTAGGGTGATGGTTGCTGGCAGGAATGAATTTCTGTATCTCTCCGTCCTACAGCGAACTTGACGCAGCCTCCCACTGAACACACTCTGTTGATTCTTCACCGTGTTGTGGAGAGGATGGGAAGTGTCCTCCATCATCTTCATCAGCTTGTGAAGCATTCTTTTTTGAACGATCAGCTCCAGCGGCTCCAGAGTTATCCCCAGCACAGAACCAGCTTTCTTATAATACAGACTATAAGTTACCACAACATTTCAGAGGTTATGAGAATGTCCAATTTCATGATTACTTGCTAATTGAGGGTCCAGCTAGAAAGAAAGAAGAGAGAAAAGTAGCTTATAATCATCACAAATTCCATGTGTGGCAGGATAATTGGAGAATTTGAAATTAGCTGAGCTAGGTCTTCCTGTAAGCCTTATCAAAAAAAAAAAAAAAAGTTCCAGTTTTTAGTCTAATTCTAATTTCCTGTCAGTTTTCTAGCAGCTGGATTTTGAATAAGCCGAGGATTTATAAAGAACTAGACATCCAGATAATGATGCTTTATAGTCCAGCTTAGACGTAACAAAAACATGCTGCAGTTTTACAGCATCAACATGAGACGGGATGTTCCCAACGTAGGATGCTGCAATCTTGCACAGGTAAAGAATGCAAACTGGGAGACATGTTTTATGTATGAGTTACTAAAGATAAATCTTGGTCACAAATAACTTATAATTCTTCCAGCTTTTTCTGAAGTTTTAGACCCTGAAAAGAAGAGCACATATTCAGTCATTCACAGTTTGTGTTTATTTTCATGAAAGTGTGCACGCAGAAGTCGTGCTGGGCTGAAAACAACAAGAACACCATCACATCGTTTCTGCTCAGTGTTTTATGTATTTATGTGTTTTCAGGGACTTCTGATAAAGCAACAGAGAACACAGGAAGTGAATGTGGGGGTTGGTGGTGCCCAGGTCCTCCTGGGCGTTGGCTGGGTCTTACCTGGGCTGGTCCTGGACTCACTGGGCCCTGGGACCCACGCTGTGCCTGATTTGGGTGGATGTAAGACCATCACTGGGGTTTGTGCCCTCGGATTGCTGCTGGTGGCCCGATTCTTGGGGCCCCCTGGTCTTCCCCCAACACTTGCAGAGACACGGTTGCATTCACGCTCAACTCTTTATTCCTCATGTTTCGCATCCTGACACCATGCTTTACATTGGATGTGCATTTATAGCTACTTCTGTTTATTTAATTTTCTTTTTTAAGTTCTGTGTGTGTGAGATCTTTTCATGCTGTTATAACTTCAGCTTGTTTGTCTCCTGTAGGTGCTCCTGATGATTATAAGCGTTGTTATCCAGCAAAGACCAGAGGATGTTCTCTGTGTTCTTCTGTGCAGGTGCAACAGTTTGCTGCTTCACTGTATCTTTGTCTTTTCTTTCTTCTTTCCACTCTTTAAATTTTGTTCACTTCCCATCCTTTCTTTTCCAAACTTTCTCTTTCCTTGTGGCAGGTCCAGCAATAATATGTAAAATTCAGTCATAAACAAGCATTCAATAAGATAAAATAAAATAATTAAATTCAGATTATCAAGTTGAGCCTCATTAAGCTCCTCTTTGCAAAGCAAATCTGTTTGACACAACAAAGCAGCCAGATCACCATTCTGCTGCTGGACAGGATAAGATTTTTCTTTTTTTTTATTTTTTAAAAGAAGAAGAAGAGAAAAGAAAAGAAAAGAAAAGAAAAAGAAAAGAAAAGAAAAGAAAAGAAAAGAAAAGAAAAGACAGGCGCAAATGTCATCTAAACGGAGATCTGTGTCCATAGGTGCGTCATCAGTTGGAGGCATAGTGACAGCCAGGACCCCACAGTGTCACACTCAGAAAATTCCTCGTTTGCATACAGTTATTTGGCATAAAAGCAGTTATGACATCACATAGTATTACAGTGTTGGTATTATCTGGCTTTTCGTCTAATCAGAGTTAAACTCTTCCACAGTGACTTAAAACATCCGTTTTTATGTGGCCTACTATACCTTTAAAGTTAAACAGTCTCATTACGATGCAATTAAATCATTGAGATGAGAATAGTTTATGTCAGCCTCCTGCATCGGGCATCCACTAGGTTTTACGAAAGAAGATTAGGGCCAGTGAAGAAAAAAAGAAGAAATTTTGAGAAAAAAGTCAGAATTCTGACTTTTTTTCCACAAAATTTTATATTAGTTTTTTCTTCAGTGGCCCTAATCCTCCGCTGTAAGATTTGGTGTTTGGATGTAGCCAGAATAAATCTAAGCGAGTCAGTGACAGATCATCTTCCTTCTGCTTTATTTGGTCCAGCTTTGAGCGACTTCTGGTCAGCGCAGTAAAGCTGGACCTTTGGGGAGTTAAAAATTAAAGGTGCTATACCCATCCCTGCTTGTAGCCCCCCTCCCCCACTCTGAGCAGCAGCGGGGCTGTGGGTCCGCTCCGGTCAAGATTCATGGTTTATGATGCAGGCTTCTCTCAGCTGATGGTGACGTAGTTGCCCGCCCAACAGAATCAGTAGTGTGGTTTTGAAATAGGGGGGGCGGAGGGCTGAAGGGCGCAACCATTTCACACCTCTGACGCCTGAGAGGTTGCGCTGCTTTTTTAAAAATTATATCAGGAACAGTTACCCGAGGATGACTATCCCCAGATAAAAACCCACTTGGAGCGATCAGCGGCAGAAACAGACTTGCAGGCAGCGCGCGGCTGAAATCTGGACCAGTCAGATGCTGCGCAAAGTCCACCGCATGCAGCCCTGCAACTTCCCTAACGGTAGCCTTCCAACAGCTGAGCGCAGATCTGAGGGGGAACGACGCTTATCAGGCTGTTAACTGCAGAGTGTTGATTTGTCTGCGGAAGACAGCGGTGTCCAAAACCTCCACGATCCACGGCAGAGCTTCCCTGCGCTGCCGCGGCGGAGAGAGGAGGAGGAGAGCGCTGATTCACGGCTTGCAGGAGGAGGGAGAGCCGCACGGACAGGCTCAAGAAGATCCATCTCTTCCAAGGGTGCAATCTTAAAATACCCACCCCTCCTCCTCTTCCTCCTCCTCCTCCCTCGTTACTGACAGCTTTGTGATTCGGTCCATCCGTCAGACAGGGAGGATCTGGGGAGGAGGGCGCCAAGGCAGGAGAGGACGAAAGGCGATCACCCCTCTGGCCGGTTTGATCCTCTACTCGCCAACACTGAGCAGACCGGGGACCTGCTCCTTCGTGGATGAGAACGACACCGTTACTGGGGGATTTTTGGTCCGAGGAGCGCACTCACATTAAAATATCCTATTTTTAAGACTGTTGAGAAGCTGATCCACACGGCAAAACAAGAAGAAAGGGGGCGGACAGGAGCTATTTCTTAGTCTCTGCACATAAACTCCTCGACACACAGATCCAGGTAGGTTCTCATGAAAACACCACCATGCAAACTCAGGGATCAGGGGACCACACAGACGCAGACATGATTTCTAATGACAGCGCGCGCATCATGTTAGACGCATCCTGAGATGCAAATATCGATGAGTGATGCGGGCTGGATGTGCTCCGTCTCCCCGGAGCGCCTCGTTCTGCACGGGCTTCTTTAACCTGCCTCATCACGGAGCAGATGCGACCGCAAACGGGCTGAAACGGATTCGTGATACCGTCTAAATGGGTGTGACATTAAAATAGTTGCCGTCTGTCAAGACAAGTAACGGGTCCCGGCTGTTAACGGGCTACCGAGCTCATCCCGCCGCTGATTGGCTGAACACCTGGATTCTCACTTTTACCCGTGAAGCTCCAGCCTTTATTTTTACCCCGTATCAGGGATTCTCCTGCGTGGCCTGTCAGTGATTGGAGTTAGTAAACGCAGGCCTGCACCCCTCCTATAGCCCAAGTTAAAGCGGGCCTATGGGTGCTCCAGAAGGGATTCCCCCCTCAGGTGCTGCTGTCATTGGTACAGCAGAGCGAAACGGCCCCATGATGATTAATCAGCAACAGCTGAGGCTCTTTGTGGGTCTGCTGAGTCCATGTTTACGCGGATCTCAAGTGGCCGCCTTAAACAAGACCCTCCTCCCAAAATAGGAGCAGGGTAAAGAGATCTGTGGGCAGAGCAGCCGCTCGCGCCTGTCAGCAACTGCCTCGGCCATAATGCTGTCTGCATCAGTCAGGAAATACAGCCTTGCAGGCTGTACAGTGGTCACCTAGTGATGCACTGGAGGGAAGGAAGGAAGAAATTCCCACCCTTTTATAAAAGTTAGCAGATTTACCGTGAAAAAAGTTATTTACCTGCGAATTGAATGCATATCAATGTCCTAAAATGCAAGTTGTCAGAATTATCTTGGTTTGTTTAACAGTTCAAAAAGCTGGAATCAGAGGAAAACCTGAAATAAGAAAGATGACATAGAAAAATACCTTATTTAAATAATCTCATCATTACTTCACATGAAAAAGCCAAAATGCAGAAATATGAACATGAAAATTTGTCCATTTTTAGCCATCTTGTTCTTTACCTTGTAACAAAAAAGTACCTTCATGTTCTGGCACAGAAATGCATCCATTTGAATCAGCAACCTAATGTGCAGGTTTTGGACTGTAGGTGGAAGCTGAAGTACTCGGAGGAAACCCACACAGCCACAGGGAGCACATGCATACTCCAGGCAGGGAGGCCACGGCCGACATTCACCATCTCACCTCCAACCACCACACCATCACAGCCACACTTACCTCGAGTTTACTCTCTTTTTTATTTCATGAAAGGTAGCATCATGCAGCTTTAGTCATCAGTAATGGCCGTAGCTTTCAGATTAAACAAAGATCCAGAAGGTTTTCCTGCAGGACCATTTCTGTCCCTTTAATGCAGCAGAAATGAAACAATAATTTCTCTGTTTATCGTGACATTCCAGCTGTTTAATGCCGACCTTGTTCAGCTCTTGCTTTTTTTTGTCGGGTAAATTGTTTTCTGAAGGCTCAGGCTTGGTCTGTTTTTATCTCTCTGCACATTACAACCAACTAACAGCCACTTCAGTTGATGATTTATTGGGCTGGTCCCCCCCCCCCCCCCCCCAACATTATGGCTGTTTCATGTATTTTACTGGTGATAGGACTGAAATGGAAAGTGTGTTTTCTGGAGATGATAATCTCTAGTAGTGTAACAATACACTGATTTACATTAAAGCATGACAAACAAGGCAAAAACAATCCAAAATGAAGCCATTAACCTTTTGCTAACATCAGCACACCTCCATGTAAGTTAGCAGTTGGATGGCAAGCAGACAGACGGAAGTCAGTGAAGATGTCTTTCCTCTGAGAAAGGAATCAGTGGTGTTGGGTTTATCATCAGTCCAGGAAGGATGCATATAGGCTGTAACTATGGAAACTGGTGGTGTTTTTAGATGTATTCACTTTGAGACCCGATGTACAAAAATGCAAATTTTTGGGTTCCCAAAACATCGGTTCCATGGGGACAAAATGTACAAACGCTGAGAAACTTTTGTGGATACTTTCTGTGTGAAAGGCGCCTGATTCAAATCAAAGTTGTACTGTGCCAGAATCTGCGTTTCCAATACACCTAAAAATGCACAAAACCTAAATATTGCAATAAAAAACTAATATTGGAAACACCTACATTTGGGGAGAAAAAAACTCAAATATCGATTTTTAGACATTTAGATCAATCAATATATCACAAAAGTGTAATGGAGACATTTTTTCCCCATTTATACACCATCGGACGTGACGTAGGGGGACAAAATAACTAATTTTCCTTCTTACTTATGATGCTTATGATTATTAACAAGCTGTAACTTTAGAATTGGAGTGATGGGGGAAGGTTTACCAGTCACATAAAGGCTTGTATGGAAAATTCGATAAGTCGCCATAACTCAGCAAACTGAGTTTATTTTTGGACGAAATGCAGATATGATGCTAGTTCTTGATGTATTTGTAGCAACTAGCAAGTTATTCATGTCATTTCATACATTTGTATGGCCATGACTTGGTTATCTTGTTTCTGCATGTTCATTTTAATCATGCGTGACCACAGGATGAACATCATGTGGCCGTGCCTTAGTAGTTGCCATGAGTTATCTTTTCCCTGCTAATGTTGTCAGAGCGCGGCGTACATGCAGACTTTGCCTCTGGATTATCATCCGCTGCTTTCCACTCCTGATGAGAAGCAGCAGTAGCTTCAAAACGCAAAATGTTTTCTATCTCAATCTTCCTCAAAGTGGAGTCTTGAAGGACAGGATTTTATGAGAATTACGGCTCATGCAGAAACGCCTGCATATCGTAATTGTAATTTTCCAAAATTAAAGAAATACCGCTTTTATTTTTCAAAAGAGTGTCAAGGAAAGCGAGCTTGTGATATCGGGAAGGATGGAGTTAACATTTGCTAAGTCTTGCCCCCCCACCCCCCCATGTTTGAAGTTGCTACGTCAGACAAACTTTCTTTTCTGGTTAATTTCTGCCTGCATAAATATGGATTGCTCATCGATTTCAGTGAACATATTCCAGACGAAATTGTATTACATTTCTGGGGTAGTACTTTAGAAATGTCAGAGGGAACATAATAAATTAATTTTGTTATTAGGATTTAAAGAAGTGGTTTCATGTCATTTTCAGGAACATAATTCCCTTTTATGGCACAATCGTATAACTGTGTTACCTTCAGTGGTTTTAAAAATACACTATACATAAAAAACAACCTAAAAGAAATGTGACATCACTCCATGTCTGTATCTGACGCCTCAAAAATTCACCACTGTTCCTTTAAGATGCCTCCTGCTGTTTCTGACACGCCCACTCTACTCATTACAACACTCTCATGCTCAAGTGGGGCGGAGCTCAGCAAGGGAGGGGGAGGAGCTTCGTTGTATTGGAGGTGCTATGTAGAAGCAGCCAATTTGCCGTTATGGCAACCATGTTGGTTTCCACAGGAGGAACGGGGGAGATGTTTTACGGGGAGGCAAAGACATGATTACATAATAAAAATCTCATAAAAGTCAATTTGTCAAAAGTCAGTATCTGGATTTGATATTGGCTCCGATATTGATAGCTGGATCGGATATTGGATGAATGAAGCCGATCCAGCATTCTAATCCAGTCATTTCTGTTTTATTAAAGGTACAGTATGTAAAAAAATCAAAGGTCAATGGCAGAAAAATGTGATATATAATTCAAAACTGTGTTTGTATTGATATGTGATTACTGCACTAGAATAGCTGTTATACGTTTATTTTCTTAGAATGAGTCATTTATATCTACTTATTGGGCAGTGCACATATGGAGGCTGCCATATTTATTCCACCTTTTTTACCACGGTGTCCCTGAATGGACAAAATGTGAGTGAAGTGAGAACCCTCTGAACTTTAAAACTGCGGTACCAGTTTTGTTTAATGGGAGTTAGAGACTGTTTGGGATCAGTAATGCCTTAAAAGACATAAAAAATAGTTACTCATAGTACAGTCATAGCTACACCTGAGACCAATGGATCCACTCACAAATGAAAACATCTTTAGGTCTGGGAGAATTTTGGCCACTAACAGCCACCATACATTTACAATAGTGCTTGGAATATGAAGTCATTTGAAGAAAACATCTTTTCTCTCAAATACTCATCTTTACCACTAGATGTCAGTAATTCTTACATACTGTACCTTTAAGGTCATGCACACCAAAGCAGTTACAGCGATCTAGTCACTTCAATTCTGTATTTACAGGTTACATCATCACGCAGAGAAGAGAGGTGTTATTTCTTTTTGCTGCTAATGTACACTTTATTTGCTGATAAATAATATTTTGTACATTTATATCTGTGTTCATTTGTTACCTTTAAAAAAAAAACAAAAAAAAAACATGGCTAAATATTAGAGTCAAACCTGATGCCTTCACTCATTTGGCAAAGTATACAGTTAATTCATTCAACAGTAGTACTGGTATCAGATATTGGCCGATATGCTCATCCCAGGTATCGGTATTGGATTGGATTGGAAAAAAATTGGAACAATGCATCTTTAGTTTTAAGTCATTCAAGTCTGGTTTGTGCATAAAATACTGACTTATATCTTTTTTTTTTTTTTTTACTTCCACTTGAACTTTTACTGGTATGGGCTGGCTTATGTCTCCATCCCAAGTGAGCATATTAATATATTATTCAGTCACTGTTTATTCTTTACTTACTGAACATAACTTTGAGTTATTTCTGAAGGAAAAAAGTGTTTAAAAGTTGTATGAACGGAGTTAGCCTCAGTGTTTCCAAATCCATCTTTCTGTTTGAAGAGGTCAGTGGATTCAATTTAGGAATACTGAGCTGATTGTCACCCCTAATCTAAAAATGGTACTCATATTGCGGCTCTTGCATCAACGTGGAACAACTTCCGTTAACTTTCACACTTTTAGATCGCTGCTGTTGAGTCCAGCGCAAACTGCTCTGCTTTCACAACACAAGATGCAGCCCTTAAAACAGCAGTTAGTATGCAGATTATTTCATGTCGCTCCTAATGTAGGGGTCATTGTCGTAACGGTGATGCATGCAGAGAAATGGGACGGTTTACTCTCCTCTGCCTCACAGCACCCGAATGCAATTTGTGTGGAGATAGAAAATCAATTTTCAAATACAAAATCCTTGTGAGGTCATACACCTGAAGGGGCCTGAGTGCTTAATGTAATTACTGCGATAAACTATATTGCTGCCTAAAGATTATTTGTGTCTCTTAAATGATTTTCTCTATCAATCAGGTTCTTGAAACCTGAATTGTGAGGACTTTTTGTTTTATTCACGCACAAGCAAGAAGCCCATTTTCTGTAAAATGATAAATAGAATAGTGGCAGTGATGCGTCTGATCTTTTGTGATGTTTTTTTTTTTTTTAGTGCAACTGTGTTATGGTTACAAAATGAAATTTCAAGATCTAATGGCTCAAGACAGGAGGTAATTACCAAGAAACTGAATGGCTCAGTGCAGTGCTGTTGTATGGTCTTACATCTTAAAAACATCTCAGTCAGGTTGGTTTGCTCTTGGATTCTTGGGTATTTTGCTTGTGTGCCACTTTTGTTCACCTCTGTTTATCCAGGCTGACTGAACACATTTTACTGCTTTCCATTGCTCTCCTTCTGCACTGTGCAACACAAATAAGATATGTGAGTCTCTCACTGGCTGAATAAATGCTGCAGGAAGTTGCAGAGGATTGTTTAAAGCTCAAATGAAGCAGATATCATGTGACTACCTGTAGCTTTTGTTTTCACATGCAGATCATCAGGTGATATTGTTTTAATCAAGATGATTTTGATTTGACATTTCAGATTTATACTGCTCCTCCAGTGTTGCCCGGCAATTAAATAACATCATTCCCATCCTAAGGTTGTAACATATTGAGAGGCTGTCCCTGGGCTTTAAATCCTGGGTGCCTCATTGCAGTTGCTGCACATCCACCCCGGCTAGCCACCGTGCAATAAAAAAGATGAGGAGAAGCTGGCAGGTCAGCAGTGCTGCTCTGATTCTAAAACAGGAAGAGGCACTTTCCTCAGCCCAGCGCTGCCTTCGATGACTTATTCATACCTGCAGGCACTTTTACCTCTTTATTGCAGCAGCAAAATTTTCTTTTATTCTTAAAAGTTTACTCTCATTTATGAGTCACTATGTTAGAATTTCAAAGCCTTAAAAATATTCCCAATTTCCTCGCCTATTTCAAATACAAATTTTCTCTCATTAAGTAACAACTTTCCCTCTCAATTATTTTCCGGTTGTTTTTGTTTGTGCTCTACGCTGTTGGTTCTCACAGGGATTAAATAGCTGGCTGCAGTCCACAGAAGTGGCTCTGCTGATTCAGTTAAATTCAAGTTCCTTGTCTGCAGCTTGTGCTGCTGCTTGCTGTCATCCCATTTTCTCTCCTTCAGATCAGTGTACTGCCCTACAGTCTTTTCTCTCTTTTTTTCCCTTTGCTTTTTAAATTTCATCACTCCAAATGGAGCCCTTCTGAGGTCTTATGTCTTTGAACAGAATCGAAGTTATGATGATATGAAAGGCACAGTAATACCGCCAGTGATGCAATTATTTGTACCTATGAACCGTTAAATTTGAAATCTTGGGGATAATTTATCCCAGAATAGATTAATTAGTTTTGCCACTGCCTGCACATAATGGGTTGTAACTTTGCCAGTTTATTGTAGACTGTGTTGACAATGCTTATGTCCAATATATATAAACAATACCCCGGTATTTAAATTGGTGTGAATGCCATAGATTTCTAGCCCACATTTCCATAAAGTATTTGGTTGATCTGCCTTTCTAGAAATAGCAGTAAGAGGTACTCAAAGCAAGAAATCTGCATTAGTCTAACATAAGCCATTTAATGAATGCTTTTATCCAGAGTACCTATTAAAGAGTGCACAGTGTACACATGGTTGTGCAGGCAGCCCCAGAGGCAGGATTCAGAACGTAAGCATGCACTCTTATAGTATAAAACTTGGAAAGAGTTGGAGCTGATTTAGCTCAACAAAATCAAAAGGAGAAACAATTGTTACACCAATAAAAAACTGTAATTGCCAATTGAATTCAGGACACTGTAATTGACTTACATAGTCTTTGTCTCTCAGAAGAAACTATTTTAATTCAGACTAAACCATCAGGAAGTCTCAGGAGTCCGACAGCATTGTGGGGACTGCACAAAGGTCCCCACTAACCTCGCAAACCACTAAATAACCAGACACCACTGGGACACAAGCCTTTAGAATAAATCCCCTGTGCTTATATTGTGTGATCAGTTTGGGGTGGTCAGTTGTTCATCATGCTCCCTCTATCTCTGGCCAACGCTAATATAAAGGCTTCAACTGAATAGCAAAGTCCAACCCATAAGAGCTGAAGAGGAGCTTAAGATGCTTAGCTTTAGCTTTCATGAATGTCTGCATTGTAGCTGTTAGCTCCTCTCTGCTGCATACTGTAAGTGTTAAGTGTGCATTTAGGGCTTGGATTGGACATCCATAACGTTTGTCCCACTTTGCTTCTTGATGGTCTCCTGCCTCTTCTCTGCTGTTTTTTTTTTTTTTTTTTTTTTGCAATGCGACATTTTGGACACTGCTTAGTTTGGCAACACTGCATGCTTGCTGAGCGAGCAGTTTGGTTGCGGGCTGTGTATTACCGCTGAGATTTCAGGCAATCATGCTCAAATTCACATTATTGGGTGCACGTTCATACATCTGAACTGGAAATAAACTATGATTGAAAATGCGCCTTTTGGCTCATACAGTTTCATTAAGCTGATGTTATCTTTCTGGTTTAGAGGTAAAATTCTCCTGAATTCCTCAGCAGCATAAGAAAGTATCTTCCAGCTTGCATTACATAGATAAAACATAAAGGTCTCAGGAAAATGAAACAGAAAAAATGAAGCAGAAGCCCACTGAAGTCGTACAGAGGGATTCTTGGATAATTGAAATTCTTGCACACATATAAAAATAGAGAAATTCTTTTCATACTTCAGAAAGTGGGTTTCTCCCCATGCAAACACACAATTTACACATTTGTATTACAGCTGTGCCTCAAACTTGGGATTAAAGCAGAGAGGAAACACCAGGAGGAGACATCCCCATCTATTATGTCATTAAATTCTTCATTGAAACATTTTGTTACTAAATAAAAGCAACATGATGTGACTGCTTTAATGAAAAGATGTGATATAACATACACTGTTTCTCTCTGGTGTTTAGGTGGTGGGTGGAGAAAAGCACAGCCCAGTGCTGGATCCCAGAGGGACTGTTAGTGTGGTAAGGACCCTAGAGACGAAGGAGGGTGGATGGAGGGTTCAAGGCCTGTCAAACCAGGGTCGTCAGCCTGCCTCTGGTTAGGGCTGGTCTCTGTGGCTGTAGCCTTCCTTTGTTCTGAGGCCCGGTCCGATTCAAGCCCTACACTCAGCCCCGGCAATGCCACCTGCAAGGGGACCTCAAAGTGTCAAAAAGGGATCATCCTCCCCATCTGGTATCCTGAGGACCCCTCCATGGGTGACAAGATCGCTCGGGTCATTGTTTATTTTGTAGCCCTGATCTACATGTTTCTCGGGGTGTCCATCATTGCCGATCGCTTCATGGCAGCCATCGAGGTTATCACCTCCCAGGAGAGGGAAATAGTCATCAAGAGGCCCAATGGGGAAACAACGACCACCACGATCCGGGTGTGGAATGAAACAGTTTCCAACCTCACTCTCATGGCCTTGGGCTCATCTGCCCCTGAGATTCTGCTCTCTGTGATTGAGGTTTGTGGACATGACTTCAGATCTGGTGAGCTCGGGCCCTCCACGATCGTAGGCAGTGCAGCTTTCAATATGTTTGTCATCATTGGCCTTTGTGTGTCCGTCATCCCCCAAGGAGAGGTACGCAAGGTTAAGCACCTCAGGGTGTTCTTTGTAACTGCAGGTTGGAGTATTTTTGCTTACATCTGGCTCTACATGATCCTGGCTGTGTTTTCTCCCAATGAAGTCCAGGTCTGGGAGGGCCTAGTCACACTGTCTTTCTTCCCTATATGCGTAATTCTTGCCTGGGTTGCCGACAGACGGCTGCTCTTCTACAAGTTCATGCACAAGAAGTATCGCACCGACAAACACAGGGGCGTCATTATTGAGACGGAGACCGAACGCTCCAAGGGGATTGAGATGGATGGCAAGATGGTCAACTCTCACTTCATGGATGGAAGTGCCACTAGCAATCTGATAGGTCTGATTGAGAGCAAAGAGGTAGACGAGTCCCGACGTGATATGATCCGCATCTTAAAAGACCTGAAGCAGAAACATCCAGAAAAAGAGCTGGATCAGCTAGTGGAAATGGCCAACTATTATGCTCTCTCACACCAGCAAAAGAGCCGTGCCTTCTACCGTATCCAAGCTACACGTATGATGACGGGCGCTGGGAATATCCTGAAGAAGCATGTTGCAGAACAGGCAAAGAAGAGTGCCAGTGTGCAGGAGGTTCATGTGGAGGAGCCAGAAGAGTATGTGTCCAGGATTGCTTTTGAACCTGCTGCCTACCAGTGCCTCGAGAACTGTGGTGCTGCCATCCTGACCATCACTAGAAAGGGTGGTGACATCAACAAGACAATCTACGTGGATTACAAGACAGAGGACGGCTCAGCTAATGCCGGAGCCGACTATGAGTTCACAGAGGGCACAGTGGTGTTCAAACCAGGAGAAATGATCAAAGAAATAAGTATCGGCATCATAGATGATGACATCTTTGAAGAGGACGAGCACTTCTTTGTACGCCTCAATAATTTGCGTGTCTTGGAAACTGAGGATGAGGTGCTGTCCCCGAACAGTCTCCCATACCCAAAGGCCATGTTAGGATTCCCTACTGTGGCCACTGTAACTATTCTGGATGACGATCATTCGGGGATCTTCACTTTTGAGAGCGGCTCTGTCCATGTCAGTGAGAGTATCGGTATTATGGAGGTGAAAGTTTTGAGGACTTCTGGAGCAAGGGGGACGGTCATCGTGCCTTATCGCACCATGGAGGGACTTGCCAAAGGAGGAGGGGAGGACTTTGAAGACACTTACGGCGAACTTGAGTTCAAAAACGATGAGACCTGGTAAGGCTGTTCCTTTTTCTCTCATGGTTATGGAGCAGTGGATTTATATTTAATGTATTGTTGGCACAATTTGATGTTTTTTCAGCTGATTGTGATTGATAAATTGTGCTAAACTGAAAATGAAGTGCACTTTTGGCTCACAAGTTAGTTGTTTTCTTTGAGTGAGGTTTTGCATTCATTGATTTAGGTTTTATTTTTGACTTGAAGTTTGATGGTGGTAAATCTGTCACGAAATAGCTGCAGTACATACATATGATATGAGCTTCAAAGCTCTTCACTAGTCTGCCAGAAGCTTGTCTCTTTTAGCATTTGCTTTTGATGCAAAAATTCTGTCTTCTCGTCTTGACATCATTTAATTTAGAGCATACTTTGGTAAACTATTCATGTGCCATTTGCAGTCATCACTCTGTGAACTTTGAACGCTTCTTTTCTTCGTTAGACAGCATACTCTCTCATCTGAGTGTGCTCTCTACCATATATCCACTTGTTTTCCTGTCAGGAGATTTTGCTGTCATCAGAGTGCTTTGGTAGCAATCCCATGTGTGTCTCATGCAACAGGGATTCAACTGGGATTTGTCACACCACAGTGGAAACAGGAAGGCCTTAAGTAACCCATCCCTTGCCTATCTAATCCCTGCTGCTTTTGTTTTGTCAATCTCTGGGTTTTTGCTCTTGTCCTTAGGACAAAAAAAAAAATCTGTGTTTTGTTTGCTTCAACTTACAGAAAATAACAGGGATGGATAGAGTACGGCTTTAAAAGTGAGAGTGACACCAATGGTCACAAGTCTTAGATTTCAGGCTTAGATTGGTGTAATCAGTGGCAGTATTTTAGGTTAGTAGGTGGATGGTGTACACCTGTAGTTCTCGAGACCGGTCTTGGTCTCAAGACTATCTTTTCATGGTCTTGGTCTTGTCACAGCCTCGGCAGTCTTTGGTCTAAGTCTTGTCTTGGTCTTTGGTCTCAGTCTCACAATGTCTCAGCCTGGCTGAGCAGTCTCAAAGGGATTTGTAACCTATAATTTCCAGGCAGGCACAGTTTTTCTGTCTTTTAAATATATTTTGTTATACGCCCCCTTCAAGTACCAACCAAGTACCAAATAATGCAATCTCATATTTATACTAAGCAGCTGAACCCAGTATGGTGCTTAGGTTCTACATCTCATGCAAAATGGTAAAAAAAAAAAAAAAAAAGGGAAGAAGTTTTTTTTGTCCTCGGTCTCCAGCTGACCTAGTCTTGGTATTGACTTGGTCTGTCTCAGTCTTGGTCTTGTCTTGGTCTTGATACACTCTGGTCTTGGCAGTATCTTGGTCTTGGTTTAGGCAGTCTTGACTTCAAGTCCAGGATGGTGCCATGATGAATGATGAGACACTGTGGCTTGATTCTTTCTTGGGGCAGCCATGAATAAAAAGCTTGAATTGTGGTTGTAAGCTTCTATGAGTAATATCAATGCCATATGTAAACTGCGTATATTATGGAGCTATACCATCTGTGGACAGTACTCCTCTACAAAAACAGATATCCTTACAACTGAGTGGGCATATTTGGCAGTGTTGCAGTGATAACAACATTCTGTACCACACTACAAATCATAGCAGGGACAAATATTGAACCACTCCATGATATTTAGTCACACACATATATAAAGCGTTTTTTAAAGATACTAGCATGTGTATAAAGCTGCACCTTCTGAGAAAATTGGATTTGTTTATTTCACAGCTTTCATGCGCTTGCATCTCACACATTAGTGTACCGGCACTGAATTAAAGTGACACGCATCTGCAACAGCCCCCTCCCCACCAATCAGGACCCTTTCAGCCTGCTGAGGCTGACTGGCAGGGTCTGTGCTCCAGGCTGAGAGTTCCCGAGGGCTGAGACAGCCCAGAAGACTGGCGGCAGGGGAATGAGTGTCGGGGTGATCAGCATGCTCTTGGGGCCTGCTGAGCTCTCAGGGTTTTGCTTGATTTATGTGAGAGATGCTTTTTTTGGGTCGTGCCTGAAGGCTGCTGAGGGAGTTGAGTTGAGAGAGACTATTGCACTGTTGTGATGTTGTAGGCATAATGAGAGAATGATAGCATATTGGTCTGCTCACTGCTGCTCTGCGTGTTGTGCTGCAGATTTAGAACCCTTATGAAGCATCGTGGCTCTGTTATGAGTTCACGGTACACATTAGTATACAGTTACTTATTAGTAATTTGTTAGAATATTTAGACTTTATAGTTAATTTCAGGACATTTCAAGAAAGCAGGAAGAATTTAAAGAGATTACGTCAGTTTCCTCATAATGCATTTCAGTAATAAAATGGTGCTTATTAAAAAAAACACTCTGAAGGGAAAATCGCAATGAATTTAGCAATAGTATTTCTTTTTCAAAGCAGTTGTTCTGTTCTCTTGATCACAAAAGGTAGCTAACACATCATGCTAACTAAATATGTAGCTGGAGCCAGTGTTAGCTTAGTTTGCATGAACTGAAACAAGCCCGACTCTCTGATGCTAGCAAAACCAACTTAGCAGCACCCAAAGACTGTAAAAAAATGGACGTAGTATCAGGTCACGTCTGAATAGGGGAAAGTGAAGCCAGTTGGGCGTGTCCAACCGTCGCCATCTTGCTGTGTCACGTGTGTCGTCACTCCCGGAAAACACTAAAATAGGCAACGCGCGGCCTTGGGACAAATGACTGACAGCGAACGTACTCTGGGCTAAATTCAATCCGAGCTAACTTAAAACTAACAGGGGCTAACGAAGATTAGCCTCCTAAGCAGCGGGAGAAAGGTAAGGCATGTGTGGGCTTGCTGTTAGCTGGCTACAAACCATCATTTTGCTAATCTGTTGTGACTGAGACCTTATATACTGAGAGCAAACAAGGAGCTGATAGATAGCCGCCGGCCGGCAGGCCAACATCTGGTCTGCCACATGTCAATCAAAAGGACATGCCCCTAATTATGGGTTCAAGATTTAATATCATCTAAAGAGTTATAAAAAAAAATAACCCCCATCACAGTTGACAAGACTTGACCTATTAAAATGAATTTTTCAACCAGGCTGTGAACATGTTTATTTCTGCTGTGAAGTTGGCATTTTTAGCGTGGGAGTCTGTAGGGATTTGCTCTGTTTTGGAGCCAGCCCCTTGTGGAAAAAGAAAGAACTACAATTATTAAACTCAACTTCCAGGCTTCACACTTTTCCAGCGGAGTTTGCCCCTTGGCAGCACCTTAGAAATCTGCTAACACCTGCTATGATCTTGTTTGTCTTTTTTTTGGAAAAATATGGCTTTGATCACCGCGGATGGGAACCCAGTTAGTTGCACTTGCTTATTTTCTCTGAGGCTGCTGCATTCAGGGTTACAATAGAGGGCACAGCTCAGGGTTTTTTTTTTTTTTTTTAAATAGAAGCTCACATTTACCCACCATAGTGTCAAATATTGAGGCTCGGAAACTTCCAGCAACAACTTAAAGAGAAAAAGAAAAGAGATTGATCCATTTTAGCTGACTGCAAGACTGCTGCAGCTCCTTCTGAGTCCTGCTGTATTCCAGTCAAAAACCAATTAACTGTTCAATTGTCTCCGAAAGTTGTCCTTATCTGAAACTATGGTCCAGCACAGCCTGTAGGATAAAGGGTGGCACATCCCTTCATGTTGTAGTTTTAGTTAGGATTGTCATCAGGGAGGTAGTGGTAATTACTGGGCTGATTCAGAATACATTGAGCCCCCAGAGCACTGAGGGTACACATACTACTACTGGCAACTTGAAATGGTTTAATTCTTTTCTAAAAATGTGTTAAATTGTTGAATTAAACCATGTTCACTGTATCTAAGTAAGAGCTGATGCTGAGCAAAGCTAACAGGGCTTTAGCTTAAAACATTTTGATATAAATGTGGCACCAATCGTCCCTTTCAGAGACTGAGTGTAGGACAGAATGTTAATGTTATAGTAAGGGTACTATATTTACCACTGACATCCAACACTTCCGTTGCCAAGGATACTCATATAACAGATGTACAAGAAAGTCCAATGTTTCTTCAAAAACATTAGCATGACAATGGATTTTCCTTTTTTTTTTAAAAAAAAAAGTCAACATATAAAAAATTGAACACAGTCTGATGGGATCTACTACAAAGCTTCCTCTTGACAGCATATAGAAATCCATGAAGAGACAGCACAACATAAATGGTAGTTATTAAAACATATCCAGTCAGATATGATTAATGCACTCAGTATAAAATAATAATAAATGTCGTATGAAGATTATTCAGTTAAGCAGTCACAACAATGAAAATTGTTCATATGCATGAACACACTCCAGTATTAATATGAAAATATGAAAATCTTTGCTTCTCTCTTCAGAGACGTCTGTGTTTTTTGTAGAATGGCACACTGCTGTTACAGAACTCCCAACAAATCTCTTGAAATTTCCATAATTACACTCGGATAGTGATGAATTAGATTTTCTGTGCATTCATTAAAAAGACAAAGAGGAGCAGTGGTTGTGACAGCTTCATCCAGAAGCATACTAGAAGATTCTTGGGAACACATCCATACCCAAAACAAAAGGAATGAATGCGCAGAATATTCACCAAAGGCATAATTACAATGATGTTTCTTCTGCTGCCTTAAAAACTCTCCTCAGGGTCATTTTCACACTCATGACATGAAAAAACACAGAATTTATTTTCCTGCACTGCTTTACATGAATATTTGACAATGGAAATGTTGTTTTTTATTTCCATTATGCAGAGGGACTCCTGTAGCTGCTAATTCAGTGTTAATTATGATGACTAAATAAGGACACAGTGTGTCCCTTGTCTAAAGGGCACGGTGTTTTTGATGTCCTTTAGAATATTTAGACTCCATAGTACTTTCGCTCGTATGTGATTCCTTTTTTCTTCCACATGTTTTATAAGACATTAATTATTAAATTTTGGTATGATGCAATCTTATCGCTACAAATAACACTAAAAATATTTTACTTTTTGTTCACTCTACACAGTTATGGGCCTCCAGTGTTAATCTTTATTAACTCAATGCAGTTAAAATAATTTGTATTAGAGTTGATTTGTCACCAGAGCAACTTATCAAGACTGCTAAAAATCGTATTAACTCTCTCCAATGATTCGAACCTATAGTGTTAATATTAACACTGTACAGTGTAAACCAGTGTTAAATTTTAACTTGATTATTAATTTTACTCTAAAATTTTAACAGTATGGAAAGAGTTAATTCAACACAAGTTCTGATAAGGTCGAAATACACTTAGATGCAGTGTTAAATTTAACCTTTCAAGTGTTGTTTTAACACTGCAAATTTTGCTGTGTAGCTGCAGTTGTAGTTTTGAGGCTGATTGGTGCAATTGAGATTATTTATAAGAATTTTTTTTTTTTTTAAGCCAATTTTGGGAGTGTTTGTTGCATCTCAGACTAAAACGTAGACCTCTTGGGAAGGTTCTGATCTACAGGTTAGGATCGGCTCAAATGGAGCTGCTGTGGATTTTAAATGATTAAAGGTTGCAGCTTTCTGTGTCCTGTGACCCGGTGAGGATATCACAGCTGCAAGGTGGAGAGGCTCCATCCCTGGAGAGATGGATATTTAGCCAGGCACTGATGGGTTCATAAACAAATGAATGGTGTGCAGCAAAATACCAAAATAATCTGGAGTAATTCTCATTCTTGTGCATGTAATTTGCTTTAGTATTTTGCATACGTATATATTAGGGGTGCAACGATTCAAAAAAGTCACGGTTCGATACTTTCGTGTCATGGTTCAATATTTTTGCAATACAAAAAAAACTAGAACTGCAAGCAGTTATAACGGGTTCCAAGCCCACCCACGCACCGCCTCCCCTGGCCCCACCGTACCTGGCCCCGCTTCCCCTGGTCCCGCCCACCTGCTCCCGCCTCCCTTTGTTCAACATAGACAGTGAGTTACAGCCCTCTTGGATTGTAGGTGATTTATTGATCTGCGTGTCAACCTGTTTTCCTCAATTATGGTACATAGGCAGTACTCAAGTTTTTACTCATATAAATGTTTAATGATCAAGAGGTTAAAAAGCAGCATGTCTCCTTTTGAAACAGTAGCTTACTTTTCTCAATGTAAATATCTGCGAGAAAAGCTGTAACTGGGATTTTCAACTTGTACTCATTTGATTTAAAAATTCCAACTGGATGGGGTTGTTGGTGTATAAAATAAGAAGTGTAAGGGGTTTAGCAGCAGCATCTGGTCTCCCCTGTGAAACAGCAACTTACTTTCCCCCAGTTGCAATATCTGCGCGTGAAAAGCTTAAACTGGGATTTTCAACTTGTACACCTCTGATCGTAAAAATTCCAACTGGATGGGGTAGCTGGTGTCTAAGACAAGAAGTGAAAGCGGTATGGAGCCAGCTGAGGGTATCTCCTGTAAAGCAGCAACGTTCTTTCCCCAATCACAATATCTAGCCGATAAATGCAAAGAATTAGGATTTTGAAGACAGAAACTGTTAAATGAAACATATTTTGCTTAAGGCATGAAGTTCTGGTGGGTAACTTGCATTCCAGACATGTACCAGTTCTATCATGTTGGCTAGTATTGATCAGGTCTTTGTCAATGTTTGTTGTCAACAAATGATTTTGCTTAAGAGTTTTCGTGTGGTTTTCAGGCAAATGCTTTGGCGCATAGATTATCACAAATTGCTTGCCATTTTCATTCCAAAATACTCAAAAATAACTGATGAGTCAAAATCATTTGTCCTTCCCCAAGTTAAAAATCCCTCTTCCCCTGCTTCATGTGGTTGTATTGTTTTACCCATTTAGGACTCATGAGGCAACAAAAATAAGTGAATATGTTAGATAAGATTCTTAAGATCAAGGTAGATTAGTGAGAATCTCTTATGAGTTTTTCCATCTGCCATGACATTTTTTTACAACTAAAATACTGGGTATAGGATGCGAGTTCTGTGTAGGATTGATTGTGACTGATTTTTCAGGATTACCTGAAATACCTGCAGGTTGTGGCCCTCAAAGACCGGAGGTGGACACCAACAATGTCGACCAACATTCCAGAAAACTATTAGGCACCTTTCCAGTCCTGTTTTTCCAATATTTACCACAGGCATCAATACAAACAGCTTCTGTGTTAGAGCGTTCCTCAGTTTTCAGACAAACACACATCTTTGAAGATATGCTTGGTCCAACAGGAATGACAAATCCTCCAGATCCTCTGTCCTCTGCTCTCACCAGCAACATAATTACAAAGGACTCCGGTGTTAAGAGAGGATGTTAAACTTATTTAGTCAGTCATCAATCTGTGAAAATATGTTGGGTAAAGCAGGACTGAGGAAATACGTCATGCAATAAAATAATCAGTGTAATTACCGTGTAAAATGAAGACAAACACGCTGCATATGCAGCTGTACACTTCAGACATGAATATTTCAACCAGTGTTCCCTAATCCTGGTCCTCAAGGACCCCAGCCCTGCTGGTATTCAAGATGTTCCTAATTTCACACACCTGACTCAGATGAAAGGCTCGTAAGGAGCTTGCAAAGAACTTGATGGGCAGCTCTGTTGATCTGAATCAGGTTTGGTGGAGTTGAAGACCTGGAATACATGCAGGGCAGGGGTCCCTGAAGACCAGGTTTAGGAAACTTTGACTTAAACATCTAGCTTTTGAAAAGCTGACATCACTTGCTTTAACACAAACATTTTTTTCTACAAGTCCTGTTAGTGGATAGTTTAATGCACCTTCAATCTAGCCTTTTCATACATTTAAGTGGCAGCAGAATAAAAGAAAAGCCAAGAGCTCATGGCTCCACTGCTTGTCTACCAATGGTTTAGGACATTGCTAATAAAACATGCCCACGTTGTTCAATCCTAACCGTCTAGGAATATGCTCAAAGGGTCTATATCTACATAAGGGGAGTGGGATGCAGATCTATGTAGTGGTTTTTGCAATATTAAGAAACTGAGGATTATAGCGCCCCCTATATTCATAAAATGTTTTCCTTTGGTACCTAAATAGAGAATTAAGTTTACTACTTGGTTTCCGAATGTGATGCATTTATCTGTTGTTGTTTTGAAGTTATGCCAATTTGAGTTTTTAGCTAGCGTTGTAAAAAAGTTTGGTCGAGCATAACTTTGTAACGGAACGACCATTTCAAAATCGCTCTGACCAGTTTTTTGCTCTTCATCTGTAGATTATATGGTCCAATTTTCAGCCCAATTGGGTGAAATCTATAGGACTAGTTGACAAAAATAGGTTTTGCATATATCGCCCCCTAGCGAAAAACTTTTCCAGGGTGCAAATGGGCGTGGCCTATGTCATAAAATTTGGGAGGGTCCAAGGAATCTAGGGATATAAGGCATTTTAAGATGCGCCAAGCAGTTTTCAAGCTAGAGGCCAAAATGTGTTACACCTTGGTATAGCGCCACCTAGTGTCTGACGTGTGTCATTTCTCTTTTTTATTCACACAAACATTTTTTTGTACAAGCCCTGTTAGTGGCTATATTAATGCACCTTCGGTTTGGCCTCCCCATCCATTTTATTGGCAGCAGAATAAAAAAAAACAAGGTCCAGGGCCCCCAGACTCAAATCCATTGTTTCGCCCATGGATTAGAAAATTGCTAATAAAACATGCCCACGTGGTCCAATCCTGACCATTTTTTAGGGACATGTTCAAAGGGGTGATATCTACCTGTCTTGGGAGTGGCGTGCAGATCCGATGAGCGGTTTTTGCAAAATAAATAATTAAGGATAATGGCGCCCCCTAGATTCAGAAAATTTTTTCCTTCGGTAGATCTGTAGAAAATCATGTTCCCCACTTCGTTTCCAAATGTGATGCAATTATCTCTTGTCATTTCTGAGATATGGCCTATTAAGTATTTAGCTAGTTTTTAAAAAATGTTTGGTTGCGCATAACTTTGTAACAGAACAATAATTCAAAAAAGCGCTTCCTTACGTTTTTTCTCTCTTGGTCTCTAGTTTATGTGGTGTGATTTTCAGCCTGATTGGCCAAAATTCCTAGGACTAGTTTACAAAAATAGGTTTTGCATATATCGCCCCCTAGCGAAAAATTTTTATAGGCGCAAATGGGCGTGGCCTATGTCATGAGATGCAGGAGGGTCCAAGGAATCTGGGGATCCAAGTCCCATAAATTTATTCCTAGCGGTTCTCAAGCTACAGCCTAAAATGTTCAACCCCCTGGTATAGCGCCCCCTAGTGTCCGAGATGTGTCATTGCGCTTAAATCTCTACATGAACCACTTTTGTACCAGTCTATATATATGGCTATATTAATGCGTATGCAGTTTTGGCTCCCCACAGAGTTTTCACAGAGAAGAATAATAATCCTGAGCAAAAACAATAGGGTTCCAGCACCGCTGGAGTGCTGGGAACCGCGTTGCACTTGCAACGCGGGCCCTGCGCTGCTCCGCGGGCTTGGAACCCTAAAAAAAGAACCAAAACATATGTTCATGCCTTTTTTTTTAAACCCAATTAACTACATGCAAATAAAGACTAGGACAATATGTAACGAAAGAATGGGGGCAGCCTTTCAGAAGAAGTGTAGTGGTACAGACCAGGTGCACAGAGAGAGATGGGAAGACAGATTTAAATAAGCATAGCTATCATGTCTCCCATTTTGGCTGGGAAAAATAAGGCTTTTATGATACTAAATTTAAATAAAGAATTATTTATCAACATACAAACCACTTATAATTGCTATGTTAGAGTAAAATAGAAGCTCTGAGTGATGCTAAATGAAGAGCAATTTGGGAGCAGACAGAGCCGACTCTTCAAAGGGAGCCAATGGATCCTTGAAAGTAGCAGAATCTTTGAAAAAACAAACTTCCCATCATTATTTTTACTCCACCTCTTCCAAGTCCGTCTCCCAAACTATTTTCTTTATATTTCAGGAATGTGTAACCGTGACCCTTCTTAGCATCATGACTGACAGAACACATGTTTACACTGATCCTCGTCCTCAGCTTTCCCCCCCGCCAGCACTTCTCCAGAGATCCTGGAACGAACCCCTGAGGTTTACCTTACTGCCCTGCTGCCAGATCTCTCACACACCTCTGTCATCTCATGTTCAGCTTGTTATATTCGGTGCTTTACGTCTGTGGCATTACATACAAGCCTCAAAGTTTCTGCCCTTTTAATGATGGGACTTTATTTTTTAAATATTTATGTGATCTTTGATCGGTCGATTTTTTTTTTGTGTGTGTTTTCTGATTCAGTTACTTTATTACTTCAGTCTTCAGCCTTCAGCTAACGTGTCCTGCCTGCAACCCCATGGACTGCCAAAAGGGTTAAGGACAATAACAGACAAGGATTAACCCAAATACATTTACCAGTAGTCGAGTTGTAAAAAAGTTTCAGGGGGATGGAAAAACTCATTGGAGATTCTCTTTAATCTGCCTTCAACGTAAGAATCTTAGCTAACATCTTCACTTATTGTTGTTGCCTGTTGGTGAAAACAATACAACCACATGAAGTGAGGGGGAAGATGGGATTTTTAAACTGGGGGAGACAAAGTTTAAACTGGGAGAAGTTATTTTGTGTAATTTGGGCTAAAATCAGCACTCAAGCGGTATGTGATAATCTATGAGCCAAAGGATTTGACTAAAAAGCCCCAAGAGAACTCTTAAGGAAAATTAAGATTAAAGTTAAGCAAAGACCTGATCAACATTAGCCATGCATGATGAAACTGGTATTTGTTTGGAATGCCAGTTACCCACCAGGATTTCATGCCTTATGCAAAATATGTTTAATTTAACATGATTCTGTGTTCAAAATCTCTGTTTTCATCTTTTCTCTGCTAGATATTGTGATTGTGGAAAGAAAGTTGCTGCTTTGTAGGAGAGAGC
Source organism: Atherinomorus stipes (assembly GCA_023101725.1). Classification (NCBI taxonomy): domain Eukaryota; kingdom Metazoa; phylum Chordata; class Actinopteri; order Atheriniformes; family Atherinidae; genus Atherinomorus; species Atherinomorus stipes. The sequence goes on from JALJCO010011700.1 coordinate 151,161, forward strand.
CTCGGCTGCTTCCAAACCACTTTCACTTCTCATTTTAGACACCAGCTACCCCCTACAGTTGGATTTTTGGAAGTAAAGTTATGAGCTTTGCTTTTCAACGGAGCTCAGGCAGATATTTGCCCGGTTTGCAGGCGATCAGTACATATCTTTTCTACGTTTTCCAGGCTCATAATTCCCAGTCTAACGTGACTGAATGACAAGTCCTGTGTTTTAGCAAGCTAGTTAACAAGAATCTCAGCTAGCTTGGAGGCTACACGGTGAGCTGGACAAACCAGCTGTGTTGTTATTGTGCATTCAACCGAACTACTTTCTGATAATGAAATGGTTATAGTATTGCTAATATTTCCAGGATTTACTGTTAAAAGGGAGGGGAAGGATGGGGGGATGGCAGTTTTACAGGGGGGACGATCTTGATGGTTTTTATTTCAGGGGGGATGCCATCCTCCCTCATCCCCCCTCAAGTACTGACAATAACTGAATTTGCTTTTGGTTAACATGCAGCCACGCCTTTAACAAGTTAAAAAAAAAAAAAAAGCCTGCAGTATGACAGAGGGGAATCTGAGTTATTAGAAAGGACAAATGTATGAAATGAACCATTGTGGTACACAGTGTTTTGGCGCTGCTTATATTATGAGATTATTGAGAAAATCATTTCAGATCAGGTAGTGAATATATATGAACAGACACTGGTTCTGATATTTATTACAACTAACATACAAAAATACAAACACCAAGCCTCATGTACAGGCTGAATGCTAACTAAGTTAAAGCTTATTTATTACCTAATTCAGCTAAGAGTGTGTGGCTAACTCGGTCTCCTCCTTGGGTGTGTTTGCAGGGATCATATAGTCGGGTTCCCCTGGTTTTTCAGGTCTCTACAGCCTAACAGAGTTAATATGGACGAAAGTGCATCGTTTGTCTCTTCTCACTGCAACATTCAGCAACAGTGTTTGAATAATTTACACATATACAATTTATAAACACAGTGTTTGAAATATATACATATATATACAACATTCACACATATATATGCGTTTTTAAAAGATGCTGAACAATGTTATCTTATGTATGGTTTGGCTTCTAAAGATGATCCAAAAACTGCTATTTTATTCTTTTTTATAACAATACAACCTATAACCAATGTTATAAAGCTTTAATTGCTTTCAGAGACTTGATCATCTTGAAGTTTTAAATGTTGCACTTTAAGCATCTTTCAGGATATTAGTGAGTTAAAAAAAAAAAAAAAAAGCATCACGCAATAAATGGTCATAGGATTGGACAATGTAAGGCAAGTTTATCTGTATGGCACATTTCATGTACAAGACAATTCAAAGTGCTTTCCATAAAATATTAAAAGCATTACGGCAGGGTCACAGGAGGCATGAAAAGTATAGAGACAATGAAATTAAATGAAATAATTAGATTAAAACTATTAAAACCCAGCAATTGTGTGAAAATAAGTCAATGTTAATAGAAAATCTTGGAAATACTTTCAGAGAACCTGAAGAACTTTAGCTGAATACCAGTTTAAAAAGTTACAGTAAAGTCACTTCCAGAAAAATATAAAATATAGGGTGTTGGTTTTGGTTGTTTTTTCTTTTGGTTTATGAGTAAGCCCAGTGCTGGTGAAAATTTAGGTTAAAACAAGTTTCTCTTTGGTTAATGCTTTAAGGTAACTAAGTGCACCCAGGAAGACTCCGCCCTCTTTAGTTGAATATTTCCCATCATGCTTTGTGACTTCCTTGAAAAATCTTGAACGGGGAGAAAAGAGAAAAGAGGATCTTTTGGTGTCTTTGGTGTGTGTGGTGTGAATAATATAGAGTAGTATAAAAGAATAAAGAGTTTATCCCGAGCCAACAAAAAACAGAAAAGGTATAAAAGAAATAAATATTACTCAAAAATTAAAAAATTTTTTTTTTGATCGTCCTGCTCAGTCTGACAGTAAATATAAAACTATATGAGGGTTGGCTGAAGACTTTTGCATAGAACGTGTGTCAGCATTTAGAACAGAAACTGGCAGAAAGGGTTTAAGTTCGGTGCTCCCATACTGCATTTTTACGTGGTTTTCATCAACACCAAACTGAGTAAGTTCTTTCTTTGCCCACAGTCCACCTCTCCATCATCCGTGATACTGCTGCTGGCATATTGAACTGAAGCACCTTTGACCTGCTTTAACAGAGGAGAGTGTTTATTTCATTCCAGAGTATAATTCTTCATTTGTTTATGACACCTTACGTCATCTCACTTTTCCTTTTGTAGCAACATAAGGCTGAAAATGAGGTGAGAAGGGAAAGGATTCAGGAAGCATGAAGCGGCAGTTGAAGCATCAGTAAAGTCTTTTGCTGTGTAGCCATCCAGACCGTTTCTATAGGAACAGTGAGACTGTCTCACAAACTGTGTTTTGAATTATAGGACTGAAAATAGTTGCTGCTGCGGTTCTTTAGATTGCACTGTTGGTGTGTTGCCACAACCATTGGCTAGACCGTGTTTCCCAGAGGTTAATTATGCTGATCTGACAACATAATTTCCTTTTTAGATCAATAATGAAATTTGGTTCAGTTAGTGATATACATACAATTTGTTCTGTTTTTTAATCCCCTCATTTTTCCCTTAATACTTACATCAGGTCAACAAATAAACTCCTACGGTTCCAGGCTGCTTTGGAAAGTAAGGGTTAATGTGTCCAGTAATATCATCTTCATCAGTTTCGGATGTGCTAAGTGTTTAAGAAGCAAATATTTTCCTCGCTCTCGGATGCTAACCTGAAATCTACCCTCATTTAGAGGAACTGAATCCAAAAGCCATCCGAGCTGCAAAAACATAAATCCCTCTAAAACATGGCCTAAATAAATGCACCTCAAAGACTCCTGCTGCAGCCGATGTGATCATTCGCGGCCTGAAACCGGAGTGAGCGCGCCACCAGATATGTTTCTGTAATTAGTGTCAGCTAGTTTGGGAGTAGATAACTCAAGTGCTCTGATGCTGCCTTCAATCATATCCGAAGCTCTGTAAATAGGACCTGCCGGCTGGGAAAAACGACTCAGGCTGACCTCTTAGAGGTGACAAATGAGAAGCAGCATGTTGGCTTTTTTTTCATTGGCTGTGAAATCTTCAGCTTGATGTCATGAAATGTGGAAGTGTTTCAACACAAACGGTGAACAAATAAAATCCCTTTTACACAATTACATTTATGGTAATCGTAGGGGGATTGCATAACGATGGATTTAACAAAGTGAGTTCTTTATATTTTGATGGGGGAGTATTACTTTGCAAATGAAAACAGTTTATAATCTGTACAGTATCTTCTGTGTGCAGTAACCTTTATGAGGAGACACTGGTTCTAAGAAAATAGCCCGATGCTGTCATAATCATAAAATTGATTATCTCAGCCAAGGTTTGTATTTGTAATTTAGCTTGTACATTTCACACATTAGTTTGTGGGTTTCCATTTTGCAGGCTTGAGTTGTTTACCTACGGAAGAGGATTAGGATCACTGGAGAGAAAAAAAGAAGGAATCCTGAGAAAGAAGTCAGAATTCTGACTTAAATCTCAGAATTGTCACGGGATTTTTTTTTCAATTTCTTAAAAAACGTCAGAATTCTGAGATTAAAATAAGAAATTCTGACTTTTTTTCTTCTCAGGATTCAATTTTTTGCTTTAATCTGGGAATTCTGACATGTCCCCCAGAAAATTACAAAAAAAAAAAAAAAAAATCAGAAGATTTCTTTTCAGTTTCTGAAATAAAGTCAGAATTCTGCCTTTTTGTGACTAGTACATTTTTGGGGAAATTTGTTTTTCCAATTTTTGAAAAAATGTCAGAATTCTGAGATTAACATCAGAATTTTTACCTTTTTTTCTCAGATTTCTGACTTTCCCCCCAGAAAATTACAAAAAAAAAAAAAAATCTGAAGGTTTTTTTCAGTTTTTTGAAAGAAAGTCAGAATTCTGACTTTTTGTTACTAAAACATAAGAAAAGTGTGAGATTTGTTATTCCACTTTCTGAAAAAATGTCAGAATTCTGAGATTAAAATAAGAAATTCTGATTATTTTTTTTCTCAGAATTAAATTTTTTTGATTCAGTGGCCCCAGTCCTCTGCTGTATTCAGCTGTGACCATCTTGTTTGTTTATTTATTTATCTGTTTATTTATTCACTTTGGAGGGGGGTCATATTTGGAAAACTAGCTGGATGATGGTGCCTGAAACCAAAGCCTGATGCACTTCATGTCATTATTTCAGTTGGAAGAAGCCAAGAAGCCAGTTTTGGTTTTACTTATCGAGGTTTCCACATCGTCTTCACCTTTTATTTTCTTTTTAAGGGGAAGCTTCTTCCAGCTTTCTGTCTTTATTTGAAAGCCACAGTATGTGTTGATAGGAAAGCAGGAATACATATGTATTGTCATCTCCTGTAATTTGTGCAGAAGCCAGTAGCAGAGGCTGCAGTTACATCTGCTGGATGTAACTATTGGCATCAGAGGAGTCGCACGCTGCTCTGCGTGAATGACTGTGCATCCAAAGATTCGCTGTGGCTGCACTGACTTGATTTGTCTTGATTTATTATGGGCATGCGCGACATACTTCATTCTGCACTATGGATGGAGATACTATAGCTGTAGTATAACAGTGTGATCAGGTGAGGGTTCAGAGATGTGTTTGCAAGCAAGTAACTGAGGGAGGCTTATTTCCTAAACAAAGTTTGTCCTTTACATCCCAATATAAAAAATGTTGGGTTGCTGTGTAAAATGTGAATAAAACAGAATGCAATGTAACAGAAAAACTCATATTTTATACCCAATAGAACATAAACAACAAATCACTTGCTGAAGCTGATACAATTCAGTATTTCATGGAAAATATGAGCTCATTTTGAATTTGATGGCAGCAATACATCTCAAAAATTTAGAACAGGGAAAGTAAAAGGTTGGACAAGTAACTGGCACAAATCAAAAACAACTGGAGGAGTGTTTGACAACTAATTAAGTTAATGGGCAGCAAGTCAGTAAAAGGAGCATTTTAGAGAGGTAGAGCCTCTCAGACATAAAGATAGGCAGATGTTTGACCAATGAGCAGCTGGAATCCTGCATCAGATCAGAGTGAGATAACCTAAAGTTACAGAAACCGGTCTCCTCACTTTCCAGACAATTCCAGTTGTTAAAAGAAGAGGAGATGCTACACAATTATAAAGGTCACCCTATTCCAACTAGGGCTGTGTTCAAAAAATAGATTTTCCAATTCTGAATTGATTCTCATGTTAATTTCCAAAGATCGATTCATATGTCCAAAGATCGATTTTTCTTATCTTTTTTTAAGATGACCATTTAATGTACTGCTCCTGGTTAAGTGCAGTGGCTCAGCCGCTCCGCTAGGGGGAGATAGTGAGCTGGACAGAGTGTAGGACTGCTAAAGCTAGTACAGTGCCAGAAGAAGACTAAGTGGGGCTGGTGAAAGTAGTTTCTAAAAATTCAGTTTAAACCGAGGAAACATCTGCCTGTAAGTACTTTAATAAATGCAGTTAATGTTCATAATCGAGGTGAAATTGATACTTTCTATTTTGTATGTTATCTTTGAAGTCACGACGTAGATGCTAATTCCGTTAGCATGTCAATGGCAATTTCCATTAATAGTTAGCATCGAGCTAGCGGGTTAGTCGCTGGTCGTTTTAAGTTTTAAATGCTGACTTGCTGTGTATTTTGCCTCACTGAATCATAATTTTGTGAATTTTTATTATTTGTTTTCTGTTTTTTGAATTACTGTTGTGAATAATTGTGGATGACTGTCTGGGGAGAGGGTTTGGTTTGGTCCTTACAGCCACCATAACTACATTACTTCATTCATTCGTTCTAGAATATTAATATAATACTAGCATTAATATGTTGCATAACTACAGAGTTATGGAATTTGGGTGAAAGCTAAAAAATTTTTCAATACCAGCAAACCAAATTGAGATCGAATCGAGATCGAGTCGAAATCTAATCGAAATCAGATTGGATCGGACAGATCGAAAATAATCGAATCAAAACCGTAAGAATTGGAATCGGAATCGAATCGATTCTTGAAATCTGAATTGATACCCAGCCCTAATTCCAACATGGTTGCTGCCATCAAATTGAAAATGAGCTAACACAGAAATAATATAAGGACATAACTGATGATAAAAACCCATTTTTGCAGTTCTAAAACCATGACTTCATTCACTTTTATATCTGTCATCTGAACTCTGTTTAACTTGAGTGTGTGCAGGTTTGTATATGGTTTGCACTTGAAAAATGGACAGTAGGTTACATTAAACATGGGTCAGCGCTCCCATTTTCATCCCGTCTGCCAGGGTGACAGTCTGTGGTGCCAGTGGAGGTGCCCTTCCTGCCCATGCACCAGCCTCCACTATCTGCATACATTGATAAAGGTCAGTCCTGCTCCACAATATCTTCCTCCATGCACAGCACAGCAACATTAAGACTGGAAATCGATACAGCTCACCGTGAGGGGAGCGAAGATTTGAACATGCTGCAGGAGATGTGAGAAGCTGGTTTCAGGTGATTTATTTTTCTTACTGTTAACTTTTTTTCATTCATTACACAACAACAGAGAAGCAGGAGAAAGTGCAGAACATGTTTGCAAATTTTTAAATGTTATCTGTTGATTTGAATGTGAGTTTTGCTTCTGGCGCTTGATGTCTGACCAACATCTACATAATGCTTTACTGAGAAACCCCAAAGGCAAATGGGAGTCAGGAAAGCTGAATTATTTGAAAATAAGCTTTTTTTAGAGGAAAAAAGAGGACAGAATAATCTTTTTCAAACTCACCAGCCATATGGTACAAGAAAACAAAAATACAACAACACTATTTAACAAATTATAGGTGAATTTAGAGAAACTCTTGGAAATATTCTTTTTTTTTCATTTCAGTTATAGAAAATGACCCAGTTATCATCTCTGAGTGGTTTTTATGTTTTGGTGTTACTGTTATGAGTAGCAATAACTCTAATCAAAGATTTCCATCTAAACCTTAAAATTTTACCGTCACTTATCCCTTTGAACTGAAAGCTCAGATGCTATGGATTTTTCCCCGAAGATTACTGGCCAGCTTCAAGTCCTCTTTCAAATTCCTACTGGATTGTAAGGTTAAAGTGTCTAAGTAAACATTCAGAGAAGCATTCATTGATCAGTTCAAAGTAGGGTTGCTCAATTATGGAAAAAGACATTATCACAATTATTTTGGTCAATATTGAAATGACGATTATTCAAATAATTTCTTTTTTAGTCACAATACCTTCATTTAGCCCTTCTTTCTGTCAAAAACACTGAAAATTTGAGCAAAATAATGAAATTGGGGGGGGGGGGGGGGGGGTAGGCTTCCAAATATGTGTCTTATGGCTGCTTTGCAATGTATAAAACATTAAATGCATAAATAAATAATCTTTAAACATTAAATAATGCATTGAAAACATAAATGTGTCCAAAATAAACTATGTATCCAGCTGTTCTGCAATTTCTCTATATTTTAAGAATAAAATAAATATACTTATTTATGCAAAAAATAGCCCATTGCTTTAGTGTTATGTTTTAACATTTTAAATTTAATATTTTTGTCAATGACACCCAACAAATTCCAGAGTAAAAAGCCACTAAAATGAACTTTAACTTCAGAATAAATTTCAGGAATTGTGTAAAGAAAAATGGCAAATTAATAAATTCATCTCGATTATATGAGTTTGGAGATCGTTTGATATGGAAATCAAAATCACGATCAAATTTCGATTAATTGCCCAGTTAAAAAACATTTTCCTGTTGAATTTCCTTGTTATACGTCATAATCTGTTGTAAGGTTTTCAGGAAATGATGATGATTTCAGTGCTGGTAAACTTTCCATGCAAGGATGCAACAAAACAGCCTAATGTGATACAGCGAGGTATTTTCTTCTCTTCATATGCAACTTCTGTCCTTTAAAAACTGAAAATGTTTTGATCTAATCTCTTCACTGAATATGATTCAGTTCCAGCGGCCATCTGATATGCTCATGTAATCTTAATAAACTGCGCAGAAGCTGCAGCGTTGTCTTGATGACGGACTTCTGAACACTTCCATTAGCAGTGTGAGAAATGCCTTCAGCTGCTTGGAAGTCACACTGGGCTCCTGTGTGACCTTCAGCAAGAAATCACGTCTAGAAATTCAAGTCAACTTTGATTAGAGACTACGCGTATGGATGTGACTTAGGTCTGACTGTGAGTTAGCGCTGTTTAATTCTTAAGGGATGGTTTAGTTGTCTCTTCCATGATGCTGTTGATTTTGACGTCAGATAGAAACAATCCGAGGCTCCTTTCTTTGCTGTGATGGTAATCACCAGGAGGGACTTTCTGTTTGGTGGTCTCTTTTCTTGCTTTGATTGTCAGACTTGCAGCAGCCTCCTCCGTCCCTGCTGTGGTTCTCTAGAAGCGCCCTGAGCAGATATTCGCTGTGATCTCACTCCAGTTTCACTTCAGACTCTCCACAGTCCCAGGGCTGCCCCTCTCCCCCCTCTCCCCGCATCTCTCCCTCGTTCTCCATGTCAAGCTGAACCAGCATGCTCTGCAACCAGCTCAGGGGACCTCCTTTAGGGAGAACTTGCTTTTATTCCCTGGTTGCTGCAGCAGAAAATGCGCCAGAATGCATCAGTAGTTCCTTGCTACTCTTCCCCTGCCCCTTCCCCCGTTTCACCCCCGCCCTCCATTCTTTCCCCGCCTCCTCCTCCTCCTCCACCATCCTTCCTCATCATTTCCCAGTCGGTGTAGCAGCTCTGTGGTGCAAAAGCATGACCTCGGCATCAGCTGTTTCATAAAAATATTGCTTGATTTGTGTTTCAAAGCTAAATTAAGGTGGTCTTTGCACTCTGCAGAGCCAGCAGGAGTGCTGCAGAGATGTTTTATACTTTTATTTGCATTGTGGCTTTTCTCTTTAGGGTTATTGTTGACTACGAGTCCGACTAAGTGTTCTTTTGGTTACAGCAAGAAAGTGCTCTCTGCCTCATGATGCAGAAACAGATAAAGCAAATTGGGTTATAATAAACCCTGCCATCATGAATCCATCATATTCTCTTTTATTATTATTATTTACTCACCTTTAATAGTCATTAAACTTTACTAAAATTTCTTTTTAGCTTGTTCCAGATTGCATTTCTTTCTAATCTCTGCAGCTACATTGTCAGATCACTTAGATGAATTGCTGCAGAAATATACTGGAAACATACCAGAACAAACAATCAAGCAGAAAACAAAAACAATTACAGACTCTTACATCCTTGCAGACATCTTATTAACTCTTTGACTGCCTTTACGACCTCTGCTTTGCATGCTTTCTTCAAAAAAATAGTGATGTAAAATTAGAGGGAGATTCACATACAGCTGTAAACCTGATGTGGCTCTTACATCCACATTTTAAGTGCCTGTACTTAACTTAAATGTGACAGCTACACATTTAATCCCTTCCCACCAGTAGGTGTGGCACTCACACATTAGCAATAGCAATGTTTCTGAGGCGGCTAACGGTTAATTAGCATTAGCAAATGTTTGATTTACCAAAGAGGCTTTTGAGCCCCTTTGCTACCTTCACTTTCAACCTGTCTGTTTTTTTTGGTCTGCTTAACTCCTGCTGAATCTTGTGTAAGAGCCCCAGCTGTTATTTTATGTGCTGTTATGTGATCTTGTCACATTATTTTCTCAAATGTCATTGCACGTCATTGTTTTGTTTACTTATGTAGGATGTAAGTGTGTTCTCTGAGTGTGCTGCTGTGGTGTAGTGTTGGAGCTACCATCTGCACCATGTAATAATTCCACTGGCCTAGCTGTGTGGCAATAAAAGGAACTTGAACTTGAATAATTAACAAACTCACAAAAAAAGAAAACAGCTAAATAAGCACGAGGGGGCTCCGAAGCTAAAATTTTGTTGAGCAACACTTTGAGGCAATCACTGCCATCAGGTGTTCTCTGTAATGTTCAATAAGACTTCTGCACCTGTTGACAGGTATGTTGGTCCACTGTTCATGAGAAACGTGCTCTAATGTGTCTGGGATAGTTTTATTTGTATCTTTTTTAAATTATTATTTTCCAAGCACAATTCAAAGGCAATATATTATTTCAAGAAATTATAATTTTGTAAATTTTTATTTATCTATTTTTCATTCCTTTAGTTTCCTGTCATTTGAATTACTATTGTGAATTCAGCCTTGGACGGTAGACTATGCATATATCTATTTCTATATCTATATCCATATATCTATCACCTTTAAACTTGTGTTTGTGCATTTTACCTAATTTACTGAACTATTTTAATTCCTACCTTAAATCAAGATCTGTTTACAATTCTTAAAGAATAAACTAATAATTTCTTACAACATTTTGCATCAAACCTGGTAGCCAAAAGCTCTCCTTTGTGCTTTTAGGACAGAGTTGAAGCTAGATTGCATGCTCCCAACATTTTTAAATGCTCATATGCGGTGTGTGTGTGTGTGTGTGTGTGTGTGTGTGTGTGTGTGTGTGAGCATACTTGCTATTTATTCCAGATGCATTAGTGGTGATGGAGAAGGAGAGGAAATGGATCTTGTGTTCCTCTTAATCCTTTTTGTTGATACTCAAGTGTCAGGTTTATTACAATGTATCCTCTGCAGAAGGAAGGGTTACGCTCAGCCTTTCCATTGCTCCCCCGGGTAATCATAGTGACCTTAAACTCCAGCTGTGGGTTTAAATGTAAGGGTCCTTTCCTTTGCACAGAGTTGGACACATACATAAAATGAGCAGAGAAAATTCAAGCGTTAAAAGTTCAGAAACCCTTTAATATCAGAGGAAGGCTGCCTGATGTAAGAGGAAGCCAGAGGCTGGTTATCCAATATAATCCCATGAAAATGCAAAAATTTAAGCACATTTTGTCTTTTCTTGTTGAGTTTTTTTAATCTTTAAAGCTTTTTTCTCCTTTATCTTTCTTTTTCTCTTTGTCTGTTACCTGAGTTTGTGGTCTTACCTGCAGTCTATGAGTCATGTGGCTCTGCTTAAGTTTCTTCTCTGCTTCATCAGCAGGGGTTGTTGTTATTGTGCTTTAATAAAAGCTCAATCACATTGTTAGCCTTCAGTGTCTGCAGAGATGAGCAGCCTGTTTGTTCTTCTGTTACGCTTGTTAACATGTTTTAGTTGTGTGTCTGCCACGTTTGTTTTAGTTGCTGCTTTTTTTTAAGGACATTATTGTCCTCTGCTCTTTGTTGTTCATACTTGTTAGGTTTTAGAGATTTTATTTATTCTTCTTTTATGTATTCTAATTTAACATATCAGCAAAGCAAAAAAAAAAACAGGGTCTTCATTTCAACATCAGCAACAAACAAACTGAGCTCTGATGTGCAAAAATCTGTCATTAACTTTGAATCTCTAAAGATCTTGAGATAATTGCTTCCCGTAAAACAAGGGAATAAATTCAACTTTGAAGGAAGGATATGACTAATTTTTTTGTCAAACTTTCTGTTTGACTTGCCTTGAAGTTCGTAGAAAGTTAAACTAGCTTAGTTTGTTCATTTGCTTCTGTTTAAAGTTCCAGTGTGTAGGAAGTTGTGGCATCTATCAGAAATTTCTACATAGATCCAAGTGAGTACTCCTCACCCACTCCTGGGAATACTCTTGAGTGAATACTGTATAAGGCAATAATGCTATATAAGTACAGTCCATTTACCTTTTGTTCCCCCTGTGTTGCTATAAAAATGGTGGTGCCACATTGCAGAGGAAATTAACAAACTTTCATATCTGATGTTAATGTCACAAATGGTAGTATGGTTGCAAATATTATTCTAATTTCTGCCAAAATATCACCCTGCAGTAAACTTTAAGTAGAACAATAATACAAATGTAATCTAAAAGAGTCTACAAACATCCCACAAATATCGCTATCAGCGTTTTGGAATTGTGTTTGCAGACTACTTTGACCAGCTGATTTGAAGTCATCAAGCCATAAAGCAAAAAACTCCAGGTCATGTGATCTAATGAGAGATTGATCCGCTCCTGCAAAGTTATAATGTCTGGTTTTTGAGGATGGTAGCCCCCTCAGAGCACAGACATGTGTCAAGTGCTGTATATTGACCCCCAAATCATCCATTATTACTCATATTAATAATATTCTAGTATGATATATTAGGATATTAGGCCAGTATTTCAGTCAAAAATGACACAGTATCCCTTTAAATATAATCTGATAGTTGTGGCAGATAGATCATACATGTACATACATAGTACATGTATATGTTTAGACCACGGGTCAGCAACCTTTACAGTCCAAAGAGCCATTTTTGCCTCGACCCGGCTAAAAAAAAATTCATCTAGAGCTGCAAATATTTCATGGCTTTTTTTTTAAAAAGACAATTTTTAAAAATTGTAATTATAATTTTTGAGAAATACTTACTTTATGAAATTTGTTTTAAAGAACCACAGTTTTATTTTGACTTTTAGGTTTTGGAAAATAAAACAAAGCAAAAACATTAAACATTTACAAAAAAAAAAAAAAAGGATAGTTCCATTTTTCTTTATGGAATTTTGCTCTTTTGAGACTGTGTGTTGCAGAAGAAACCCATAATTTCCAAGCTAATGAGACAAGAAACAGATGAAGAGAAAAAATTGTAAATTACTGGTACTTTTACTTGTAATATTAAGTTCAATTATTCCAAAGAAAAACAGCTAACACATACATTTGTTATCATGTATATATTTTTTTAAATATAATTTTTACACTATAATTTCTACGGGGAAAAACTGCCAGCTGCGGTTGCTAGTTTTTCACCATAAAAATTACAGTAAAAAAGGTGTCAACTACAGCTGCCAATTTTCAGTATTTATCTGTTGTTTTTGCAGCAAACTACCATGAATAAATAACAGTTGTGTACTGCTAAAGTTGCGGTTACTAAAACAGCATACCATAAAATTTATACATTGCCACTGTTATTTATTGTGTGATAAGCTGTACGTTTTTCACTGAAACAATGTTTTTTGTAAAAACACTATTTTTTGTCCTGTTTTAACTGTCATTATTGCAATAAAATACCATAAATAAATAACAGTTGTGTGCTGCTAAATTTACAGTTGCAAAAATAGTGTACCGTTATGTCCTCTACATTATCAATGTAAATTTTACGGTGCAAAAAAGCAACCACAGCTGCCAGTTTTTCACCGTAAATGATACAGATTTTTTTTTTACAGTGTAGTCATTGAGAGCCAATCGTTGAAGGTCCGAAGAGCCACTTGTGTGGCTCTGGAGCCACAGGTTGCAGACCCCTGGTTTAGACTCTGCAGAACCCAGTGTGACTCCAGAAGGTTAGTTTCAGCTAGTCTGACTCCTGCTGCAGTCTTATTGAGGTGAGTTAGCTTAGACTACTTCTAAAAAGCACACACTGTCCACGTGCTCAGCACTCTAAGGGATTGGCTGTGAGGGGTGGGTGGGCCGAGACCTTGAGTAGAGTAAACCGCTCTTGGTGGAAGAGTGAGTAGTTTTTTATTGCATCATAAAAACGTTATAAAATGAAAGTACGCATAAAGTTTATCTAATACATTTTTGCACTTAAACAAAGGAGACAAAAAGGGGGGAAACAGACAGTTGTTAATATTCTCAAAATTCTGCTTTAGCGCTGATAGAGCAACTGATTTATAGTTGCTGCTGTCTGAATCAGAAGAAGTCTGTTCAGCTCGTACTAATCAGATCTAGTATATTTGAGGAGCATTTATCTAGAAATGCTTTATCAGTGCCTACTGTAATGCACCCATGCATAGTGGCCGCATGCATAAAGGAAGGCCAGCCATGCCAGAAGCTCCGTAGTTGAAGTGGAAGGTGTGTATATAGTGCCACAGAGTCGCTTTGGCAAACAAGTATGGCTGTGCAGCTCCTCTGGGGTCCAGAGCTGGGTAAAACTGTCAAGTCGAAGAAGCTGGTGAAAGATGAAGAGGTTACGCTTTTGGGATCACAGCTCTGCCAAGGCCTCCGGGACCTCTTTCTCTTTACAACACTCAATCTAATCTCCTTCACTCCCCCCCCCCCCCCCCCTTTATATTTTCCACTCTTTTTCTTCTTTTCATATTCATCTAACCATGATGGGGGCTCTTGTTTTTGGATAACTTGGATAACACTCTTTCACTTCCTCCTCATATTATGTATGTTTGTACTTGGTTTTGTCTCCTCAAGCCTATTTTAAGCAACACTTTACGGGTATTTGCACTTGTTTCTATTTTCTTTCTGTCCTCTCTCCCTTTATATCAGCTTTTATTCATTTTCTTAATTTATTTTAATTGGACTTGTTCTAATTCCATTTCATTTCTTCTCACCCTCCCACAGTGCGTATTTATTATTTAAGCCTGCAGAAGAGCCTCCATATGTGCTGTCCCCTCTTTGTAGATGTTGGCCTATTTCTGTCTCAACCTGTAATTGCGCTTTGTATTCAGAGCTGTTTAGACTAGCGTCCCCTTGGAGTGTCAGAGCACTGCAGATGTGGTGTAAACTTGTGGACAAACTGCTCTTTAAAGAGAACATATACTTCAATTATATTATCATGTGTCATGAATTACATTGTCCTCTGGGTGTAAGGCCATGACAATAAACTATGCTGATGCTCGTACAGGGTCAGGCGGCAACCGATCGTCGGTTAATTTTCCAGTTATAGAACTGGAAATTGCTGTAAGATTATCATCTCATATTTTGTCCAGCTAAGGTAACACTGTTTCACCAGATGGACAATTACACTAAATCATAATATATATTGCGTCCGGTGCTGATCTAAAGCTTAAACTGGAAGTTAGTACTGGATACTGCACATAGCTAACAGAAATCTGTCATTTACGTGCTTGAACCAGAGAATTTTAAACTATTAAAAACTAATTTTTAAGTTTTTTTATTCTAAATGATACATCACTCTTGTAAAAGAAATTACAGAAAAGTTGTTATTTAGACGTGTCTGAAGTGAACAACTTTATACCCTTACATGACCGTAATAGTTTGAAAATCCATTGAAGATCTTCACAGAGGCTTTTGAATTGGTTCTTTGGGGAACTCTTAAGCCCAAAGTTATACAAATGTTCACTGGGAGGAACATGGGCTGGATAATCAGAAAAGTGGAATACTCCCTTAGGTTTGCGTGTGATTTTCTTTCCTTGGACTTTTACTTTACCTTAGCTACACAATTATTTTTATGAATTAAACAGTTTTACCAATCAGACGCTGAAGGCTAGAGCTTGACACATGGCAATCCATTGATTGTGAAAAGATATGTCACTTTCTGTTTGACCTGGCAATAAGAATAAGCGGGAACAGGACCATGTTTACATACAGCAGACCTACATAAACAAGAAAGCTAAGCTACATGTTAGCTAAGTGTCTGAGCTACTCAGATTGACTAACTGCTAGTTTAGTTCTAGCAAATTAGAGTGAGAATAAGATGAAAATTTTCACTCTGTAAAACAAGTAAAAAAAAAAATTCATAGGGATTTGAATAAAGGTTATAATGAGAATTTTTTACACCATTTTTACATCACTTGAGGTTTAGGTGTTGTAGATTTTAAGAATTAGCTCTGGTTCATGGCCACATTCTGAGCAGCAGGTAGCTGAACGCACAATGATAAATTTATTTTTATTTATTTTTTTTTTAACCTGTTTTAACCAGGAAAATCCCATTGAGATTAAAAACCTCTTTTTCAACAGAGTCCTGGCCAAGAGGCAGCAGAAGTTACAAGACATTTGTAACTCAGCATCATTTCAGTATTATTTGAATCACCAAACTGAGAAACTTACCACAAGTAAGACTTTAAATATGTCACACGACTATAAAATTAAAAGTGAAATTTCTCTTAAGCTTTATTAACAGTAGGAAAAAGTTCAGTGACTAGCTCTACTACTGTAGTTCATGCAGTAATTAGTAGCTCTGTGATAAGACATCATTAGTTGACTTCAAACATGTGGAATAATTATAAAAACACACAGGATAGTCAATTCAAATTCTATCTTAACTATCCAGGGAACACCCTGGACAGGTCGCCATTATCACAGGGCCAGCACAGAGAAACAACCAATCCAACCAATGTAGTGTAGCTACTGTAATTAACCTAGCTTAAAGGCATAGAAGATGTTTCTTTCAACAATTTTTGCAATACTACCCGATACACCATGGTTAATTAAAAGCTTTAAATCTTTAAATATTATTATACATCAGCTGTGAAAGTAGTGGGGCTGAAAAAACCTCCGCCAATCATCTCTGCATTCATGAACTTTTTCATTAGTCTACTGGCTTGTCAGTCACTTTTACCACCGTAAGAGTGATTGACGGTCACTTAAATGGCTGCACGCACTCATCTGACGTCTGTTTACTTGCATTTGTGACATGATGGAAACTCTGCTGTCTGCTAAACACCGGAGTGGCTCATGAACGTTATTCTGTGGCCGGAGGAGCAAGCTGTGAATCTACAGGTTGGTCTTGCGTATGTGTTTTATTTAAAAATTCGTAACAGTCTCCACTTTCTGAAATGCAGAAACATCTTCTAGTGCCTTTAACTAATTTGAAAACATTAGTATGAACTAAATTTAAATCATGTAACGTTAAATACAGTTATATCATGTAACATTCACGACAGATAATGAAATTGTGTCAAGATGCAACATGTCCTGGGACATTATTTTCACCTTTTTTTGTATGTAGACAGCCAAAATGTTTGAATTATTTATGATATTACTTTTTACTGTTTTTAGTTGGTTTAAATATTCAGAGTATGGGAGTGAAGTTATGGACGTGACTATTTAATCCAGCACTTTTCTACACCTGTGCCTGTGAGCACTGTTTCTCTTGCTTCCACAGTTTAGAGAATTTTATGCATTTCAAAAGAATTGGCAATGATTAAAAAAATACAATATTTTTCTCTGAACCAGACCCTATCACAACATCCCCCACATATTAGAAATTCTTTGTTTTTGGCTTAATGAGTCATGCCATACAAAGAGACAAACTCGTGGGCATGAAACAAACTTCCCACTGAAATAATTCTGCTGCATCTATAAAGCCATTTTCTTCTGAAAATCCAAAGTTGGCTCATAATGGTGGCAGATTAAGTCGGGTATCCCAGATGTCCCTCTTTGCAGCAGTCCTTTCAAGCTCGCCCTGGGGAGTCGTGAGTTGTTACCAAGTTAGACAACATATGTGATGCCTGAGGTGAATTTTGGGTTATACTGTATGTTAAATCGCTCATCTTCTCACCCAAATTTATCTCTTGAAGAAAATAAAAAAATTCCTGACTTCACATTTGTCCAGTTGCAAAAATATAGTGCACGTTGTTCCCACTTGTGTACATAGCAGTTATTTATAGGAAATAACCTTTAGACCTGTGTAAAAGGAAATACAAGGCATTTTATTTCTGGATGTGAGCTCCATAAAACACATTTGCCTTCCTGCAACAATCCTGGCATCTGTCATGTTAGATTTCATCCAACTCTGTGTAAGCAGCTCTTTAACATGCCACCAACTGAAGCAGCAACGGGACAGCGGGCAAAGGAGGAGGTGGTGGTGAAATGAAACATGCAGGGGAGCCAGAGGAGATGGAGATGGATAAAGAGGGAGGGAGACGGGCGAGGAGAGGGAGGAAGAGACAGCATCAGAGGGAACAAGGTGCAGAAAGATAATGATGGAGACATGAAATGGAAGGTAGAGAAAGAGAGTGTGTTTGAGGAAGGGAGAAAAACAGCACCCGAGGCAGACAGGAGGAAATGAGAGGAAGAGACAGAGAGACGAAGGGATGGAAAGGGTGGTGGAAACGAGTGGAAGAGAGAGCAGAATGAGAGAGAAAATGAGCGCTGAGCCCCCAGATTTCTTTGCAGCACGTTGGCAGATTTGATGAGGCTTGACCAGGTGTGGGGGAAGAGGAGAAGGAGGTGGAGGAAGACGACAGGCGCCTGGTTACTGTAGATGGGATTGAATTTCCTCATGACAAGCATTGATTATAGCAGCCAACAGTGTGAAAATCTACAGTCGATGGGAGATAAAAGAGGGAAGTCAGGCCAGATCTGTGTGTGCGATCAGCGAGGTAATGTGTGGGAGATTGTTTGGTTGATCACAAACTGAGAAAGTCACAACACAATTTCCTGCTCATCACACTGATGCTCAGCTTGTTATCTATTCAGCACCATTTCAACCTTGGCTGGTCCTGTTCAGACAGTCAGACAAGAGGTTGCTTCTAAAATTAGAAGCAAACCATACACCCAGCAATTTGTGGAGGACAGTGAAGCCTTTGGTTGACAAGATGCAAACACATTTATTTTACGTTTGCATAAATGTTAATAGCATTGTGCTAGTTCAACTGGATGTGTTATGTTTGCTGCTAACCTACAGTGCTCATAATGTTAAACACATCCACTGCAAAAGGCTCTTGGCCAGTTAATGCATCATCACTTTTCTAAAACTGCTTCCAGGCATTTACACTGCTAATAATTTGGAAACCATAAGTTAAAAATTCAACTGTCATTGAAAACAAGCAGCTTTTTCTGTTGGTTCTTGCAAATGATAAACATTTTCTAATTTATTCTGGCCCTGCAAAATAGAAGTTTAGTCCTTTTTAAACCGTTCCATCATCTTTCCCTGAAAAAATCAGTCTTTTAAATTCAATCAAAATTTTGAAATAAAAATTGTTCTAAGACTTGGGAATTCTTCAACTTTTTTTTCTTTTCTTTTTAGTTTTTTTTTATATTGTTGATGAGCCAAGTGAATGTTCAGGGGTGCCAAAATGGTCCTCCACTGTCCTCGTTAGGTCATTGTGCAGAACTTGAAACCACGATAGTACAGTAGATCCATGTGATTTGATTCAGGTGTGTTGGATAATGGAAACATCTAAAATCTGTAGGATGCTGGTCCTTGAGGACCGGAGTTTGACATCTCAAGTCTAAAAGATCATAATCAGGAATATTTGTCCATACAAAGAGAACTTTAACTCCAAAAATGCATCACATTACCAATTTCTTTACATTTATCCACCATTTCAATATTTTAGCCTGTTTTAAACACAGAAAATATGTAGTGTTGTTGAATTGGTACTGTTGCAGTTGTGGATCGTTTGTTTTTATTTCCTTGATAGAATTTAATTAATTTGTTATTTGTTTGTTTTTTAAAAAATTGCACCATCAGAAAGCCTGTTTATTCCTCTTTGAAATGGCTCCAAATTCATAATAAAAAGGCATTTTGTGGGGTGACCAGCAGAGTTGAGAACGTGGGTTGCACCTCGAAAAAACTTTCCAAAGGGATATCCCTGTGGTCAAGCAGCCAGTGTGCATGATCACTCAGAGACATAGTGACAGGACCCCACACTGTCATATTTAGTAATGAGTCCTGTTTCTGCATATGACCATTGGACCATGGGGTCAAAGTGTGGAGAATATGCGGAGAATACTATGCTAGTTTTTTTGGTGGAGGAAGTGTGATGGTGTGGGGCCGCATCCTCCTCGCTGGAAAAGCAAGGTGTGTCATCATTGGAGGAAAGATCAGGATAAGATTTTGCATCTAGTGGCATTTCCATCTCCACAGGGACTGAACTCTGTCCTCCAAGATGACCAAAAAACTACTCAGGTCTATTCAAAACCAAATGGTTTTAATGCTACTGGAAAAAAATGGACATGGTGGCAGCTAACCAGGAGGACGAAAGCGAAAGTATGTTAGCCATAGCCAATCCCGGTCAAGGGGCCGGTGTCAGGTGATTTGCATGTTAAACAAGGACAGGTTGTTAAACGGGCAGCAGCTGTAGCAACATTACACCCCCGTAGGATTAGTGTGTTGGCCGTGCCATTCATACCAAAGTGACCAACAAAACCACATTGGCCGAAGTGTGATTTTGAAGACTGGGATGCCACTCCCATAGCAGTGTATGGCAGAGTTGGTAACCAGTATGAAGAGGAGATGCCAGGCTGTTGTGGCTATGTATGGTTCTCTCATTGTTATTGAGGCCCCTGTTTGTTAAATTAAGAAACTGTGAAATTGTCAGTCTGTTTAGATTTTTCCGGCTTCAATCATCAAATCCCATGAATGACACCAAACAAGAGCCAACAGCAGAATAAGCAGTTTGGCATTGGCAGAGAAGAGTCAGCAATTTTTTAATGAGTGCAACCCACATACTCAACTCGGCTGCTCAACCCACAAAATACATTTTCCGACATATGTTGTACCATTTAAAAAGAAATAAACAGGCTTTCTAATGATATAAGATATATTGCCAAAAAGTACTGCCACTAAGTTTATATTTATTTTCTATATTACTTAATAAATCTAACTGATGCTGTGTTAAAATTTATTTGAAAACTTCATGAAGGATTTATTGTAGGACCTTTGCACTAGTTGTAGAAAGATTCAGCTCATAAGCCACGCAATGCAAAAAAGCCTGTAAAAAATACAGTAAAAAATGTGAAATAACAGAAACTGTAAATTTCAAAATTGAACATCACCGTAGTAAATATGTCAGATTTCTGTTGATGAATTTGCAGTATCCAACTTTAATTTTTACAGGTAAACTATGCAAAGCACACAGCATTTTACTGTGATTTCTTTTCATATAGATAAAATTAATGGAGAAAAAGTGTAAAGTCAAAAGTGGGTAACTACTGTAAAATTTACAGTATCTTTCCATACAAATTACAGATCTTGTAAATGTGGACTTTTAAATTAACAGTATAACATCATTTGCCATTAAGCAAAAAAAACATACTTCTTTTTCTTTACATTATTGTGAGAGCAAGATTTTCTCCCTAAATCCTGGTGAGGAAGACGTATCCTGGCCAACAATATGGCCACATACACATAAAACAGATTTCACAAAGCTGACACTTTAATCCACATCATCTCACTGTACTACGAGAGTATTAATTTGTACCACAAGTGGTTGAATTGGGAAATGAAGCCTCTACATTTCCCATTGAACTATACAAGACTGTACCAAAGTGGGTGTCAGGAGGAGCCAGGTCTTTGAAACTAGGAATACACAGACAGCACATTTTTCTTCTCCTCTTTGTCAGACCTCATAAAGAGAAAGGCAGCCAGGCTTTAGACAAGCCTAATTAAAACTTTCAATGCTACGAATTCTCTTTGATCTCTATATACAGTCCCAGTAGATGTGCTTCAATGTTGAAGTTCCCCTCTGTGCTGCTGTCCTATAACCCACAATTACCTCATCTCTGAGACTTTTTTTTCCCCCCACATTGTCATTTCCATCCCAATAATGCTCATTTAACTGTGTTTCACAGGTATGTGTCACTGTTGATATCTGCAGGTTTCAGAGTTAATCACACAAGCAAGTTTCAAAGTATTGTGTGCATGTGTGTGTATGCACACTCTAGGGAAACAAAGAGATTTCTTTTCATTTCTTTGCAGAACTGGATCAACTCTTTTCACCAGTTCAAGGTAGAGCCCAGGGATACTTGGAACATAAAAGACCCATTCATTTTACATTTGTTAATATTAGCTTAATCATTTTTTCTTCTTAAAGCAGAACTCAGTAACTTCGCTCGGGGCTCCCCTAGTGGCGTCCTTTCACTGTCGTGTTCAACCCCCCTTACACCCCCACAGCACACAGACGGCTCTCTACCTGTCTTTCCTCTTTTTGATCCCTGGATATATTTCTAAGCGTTTACTAGCTTGTTGATGCTACTTTGCTGCGTTGGTAGCAGCACCGCATCTCCCTCTGCTCAAAGCAAAGACCTTTCTCTTCTGAAACGGGACGTTTTACCCGCGATTTGCGGGTAAATATGCCGTGGATTATATCTTTCACTGGTGTTGGCGAGTAGCAGGTAAGAATACGAACTTTTATTTACTTTTTGCGGACGTGACAAGTGATTATTGAGCCTGAAGCAGTGATGCTTCACCCGGCGCCCAGGCAGCGCAGCTACGTGAATCACTCTGGTCCAGCAAAGAGTTGGTTATGAGAGCCAGGAGCCATGTTTAGGTGGTGTGAAGCTAAAGAAATGTTTTCTTCCAATTAGCGCTGGTAGTCTGGTTCAAATCAGCGCTGGAAGCAGCTCGGTAGATAGGGGACATGAGCACCGTACAGCGGTTTCTGTTGTCGCAAGTTCTGCTCGGGTCGGCGCAGGCAAAGTTGTTTTTCGCTGCTCGCAGGCCAGAGGCCCCGGCGGGAGGGGGGGGCACATTGAATCGCTCCGTAAACACTTTGTTTAGCCCCACGGGGATTCCGAAAAGCATTTATTGAGGTAAAAAAGTTACTGAGTTCCCCTTTAACAAACTTTGCTTTATTCAAAGACAGGGTCCACTGGCAGAGGGTTGAATGAGAAGAATGATTCTGATTTAATGTAGATGAAAGATTTTCTCTGTTTTTTTAACATGAGAGTAATTTTTTAAAGTTTTGTGTAATAAATGTACACTGTAGTTTAGTTTTCTGGCAAATAGAGGCCTTATTAATGCCCTAATTAAAAAATGTTAAATCTTCTAGATTTATTATTGTAATTACAACTTTGTAGAACATTAGGGATTTCAGAGGACGTAATAATTAACTTGCTAAACTGGTGAGTGAACTGCAACTCTATAGTACCAGGGTAATGATACTAATCCTTTTTTTACATGCAGATTAGACTTTTTTAAAATTATTTTATAATTAAACTCCAAACTTAACATCATAAATCCAACAGTTTCGATTTTTTTAACACAGGAAGTGCATCTTGGAAGTGTGTTTGCATGGCTATTATTTAAAGATGAATTTAGAGAGGAGCAAATTGTATTTCCCAACCACAGTTTCACTTTGAGTCCTCGGTGTCGACATCAAAGTGAGCAGAAATGCGGGGATCTTTCATTCCGAACACATCTCTCCCCCTTCCATCCTTCATGTTCCCCCTGCTCTCGCTGTTCGGTTTCGCGAGCATCGGTCCTCTGAGATATTTAAAACAGCTCATCCTGAAAGCCTGCGTTGTTTTTTCATCCGACTTCTTGTGGAAATCTCTTTTGATGTTTCCACATCTTCCAAGTTCCTCAAAGAACTTTTGCCATTTATGAAACTGTTAATTGAGCAATTACTTGATCAATCTGTTAAAATGACCATTTGTAACTCCTGTACTTTCCTTTTTTTTACCCCTTAAATGTGAGGAAATTTGGTACCTCATTTGAACGAATGACTAAGCCAAATCTGATAAGGTAATTTGGCATCAAGATGAAGGCAGAAGTAGGTACGTTTAATCTTAAAATGTTTGAAGTTTGGCCTGTTTCTGAGTCAGCCCAGATTAGAGACGGTCTACAAATCAGTGAATAAGAAGTGTGTGTGTGTGTGTGTGTGTGTGAGTGTAAGAGAGAGGAGGAAGACAGCTGAGGTGGAGGTGCTCCTCTGGTCAAACTGCTGCGTCTTTGGGGGAAGCGGCGCAGTGCATGGCAGCCTCAGCTAATGGGAATCTGCTGCCTGTCATCTTTTGCCAGGCCATCTCATTAAAATGTCAATAAGGGGAAAAGAGTAGTATAGAATTTCTGTTGCCCGCTGATGAATGCAGCAATGGCTGAAGAAAGAGGTGAACAGAACAAATGTGATGCCTGGAAGGGAAGGAAGACCGACTTGGGGGACACACAGTACAGTATAGATTGATGGGGGATTGTTCACTTGGAATGAGATTTCATAAGAAGCCGTAGATTTTCCTCCCTCCAGCAGCAGGTATGAACCAGAGCAGTAATATAACCCCTCCACCCACCCACACCCAGACACCCATGATGGTGACCACTCAGCTGCAAACCACAGCGTCTGGCCGTGGAGAAAACTCAGACATTTGCTGGTCGTGTGTGTGAGCGCTCATAAGGCTCTTTTGCCTATGAGTAATAGATGAAAGCCTGAGAGAAGTGCAGCTAAATAATTGAGGTCTTATGTAATGATAATTGCAGCCCATAAATACAGATTCACCTTTGGCAGAGCACAGACTCCATTTTCATGCAGTGTCCCTTCTTTCAGCGAAGCTGAACAAACTGTCTGAGATCTCTCGCTTTCTTTTTGGGCTAGACTGTCTGTCTCTCCCTTCATCTTCTTTCTATGCTTTACACTGCCTGTCTTTATGTCTTTCAGTTTTTCTTTTCCTTTTGGTCTTCCTCAGTGTTTGTCAGTAACATTCACACACACACACGCACAAAGAAGTGACAGTTTCAAGGCACTGCCTCATGAAGAGTTAGTCTTGCTTGCTTTAATTGCTGTCAGAGGCAGGATGGGAGTGGTGGTGACTTGGAACAACCAAAAGGTTTTATTCCAAAACACTGTAGAGCTCTTCTGTTAAAAATGAATTTTACCCCCTGAAACTCAGTGGCAAATTTAAAAAGGACACACACAGTTGTATAAATAATGATTTGAAAGGCTAGAGCTGCTTCGGGTTGGATTTTTTGGAGCTAACTTATTAAACATGGCCTCTTTAAGTTTGCCTGTAAAGACTCAGCGTCATTGTTCAATCTATTCCCTAAAAAAGTGGTCTTTGAAGTGTGCATACATGATTACTTCTTTTTCTAAAGGGAAATGTTACAAGTCAACATCATGATCAGTGAATCAGGGGCTGGTAATGGAGGATTACATATTAGTGCGATTGTGTAACCAGATAACAAAAATAAACATCTCGTAATCAGGTCAGGCTACATCCGGAAAAGCTGAGTCTCATCACAAATTCTTAAATGAGAGCATTTTTTCCACATGTGTAATATGCAGTAGTTTCACAATCCAGCCACCGAGGAGGTGATGAAATTGCTGGCGTTTGTCTGTTTGTTAGTTAGCACAATCACTCAAACAGTGATGAACAGATTTGGATAAAATCTTTAGAGAATGTTGATAATGGCACAAGAAAGAACTGATTAAACTTTGGTGATGATTCGGATCACCGTCTTTGAAGGATTCTTTACTATTCAATGGTGCCCTCAAGGGGTGGCCAGTGCCCCCTTGAACTAAAAGCTGGCCACTCCAGCAAAAATAATATATATTCTGTATTTCAGCATTTACGTATTTGTGACGGCTTGATGGCCTTTGTTAATATTCTTGTTCTTTTCATGAGGTCTGGTGACGTCCAGGTGGAGCTCTGACCCGGATGCTATATAAGGGCTTCCGCCAGGACCATCTCTCTCTCTCTCTTTTGTTGGCAGCTGCTGGGGACACGCCATTGCGCCTGGCCTGCTGCTGGGATCCTCCGCCATGGTTTTGGGACCTGTTTTCTTAAATAAATGCCCGTTTTTAAGGGTTTAAAGCTTAGTTGTCGTTGTGTCCTCCCTTCTTGTTACGGCTCTTGAGCTGGGGTCATGACAATTGGGGGCTCGTCCGGGATTATTTGAGTTCTTGTGCGCGTTGTTATTGTCCCCACGCCTGCTTTTGTGAATGGACTGTGACGTCGGCGCAGTAGTGGTAGTGGCGGCGCGTGGTTGATGGTTGTTTGGGGGGACACATGCGGTGTCTGTAAGTTCTTTCGGCATAATCAGCTGGGGAATACAGGTGAGTGAAGTGCTTTTGTGTTTCGTGCATGTGTTTTGGCTGTGTTTCGCGGCTGCGTCTCCTGGTAGGTGTAAAGTGTTGCCACTTGTGGCTTCCTTTTTTGTTTTCGTCGTGGGGGTGCGGTTGGTGTTCATTGCGCAAGCAGTGATCTCGGGGGCAGGCCATGGGTTTGATATCCCGCTGGTTTAACTGCTTAATCATCCCGCTGCCAAACCACGTGAAGAGTTAGGACTTAGTTAGGTAGGTGAGACTGTGTAGGCAGGTGCAGCATAGCGGGGGCGAGGTTTGCGTTGGGCTGTCGCTGTGCACGTTTACTTTTTATTTGGCACTTCAGCTCATTGTGTTTGCCTGGTGATTTTGTTGTGGTTGTTTTGTACGTGGTGCTTGTATGTGCGCGTAGCTCGGACCAAGGATGGAGTTTGAGTTGATGAAGTTGGAGGAGTGCAGTAAAAACAATTTGCTCGTGATTGCAGGTCATTATGAGATACCCGTTGCAAAGCAGGATAAGAAAGCAGCTATCAAACGGCAAATACATAATGCTTTGGCTGTTAAAGATATTTTTCCTCCTGCTGATCCTGGTGGTTACTCAGGGCAGTATTGACATGGCGCAGCATGCTTTGTTTATATTTGAACGTTAAAAACTTTATCAGCTAATAATAATAAAATGAATAGATAATATTACACTAGACCTACCATTTTCTGCCACTGGTGTTTTGCTGTAGTCCCCCATAGTCTGTCATGACAAATTAACCTCGGCCTTTCGATTTATCCAGGGAGGCGCCACTCAGCAGAACTGCCCCTTTCACATTAGCACCTACTGTATGAGCCCTGCCGACATTGGGTCGACACCACACTACCCCAGTTTAGTTTGTTCATAATACAACTGAGGCCATCTTCAGCTATGGTTTTCAGTGTGATGAGGTCATCATAGCAAAGTTTAGTGAAGTCATTTGTGCACACACACACACACACACACACTGAACAACAATGGAGGAAGTTGAGCTCATTAATTACCTGCTATTCATTTCATCAACTCCGTTGACCATGGTGTCATAGGCGCGCGGCTGGTAGATGTGTGGAGAACACCCCCAATAACTACTGCAAGCCAAATCTGAACTCACAGGGCAATAGGGTTGCCATGATACCAAATTTCTGTTGCACTTTTAATCTGGATTATTTTCCCTGAGAAAAACTTTGGCTTGTGGAAACTTTGACTGGCTGATGACCTGAGGGATTGGCCAATACTAGAATTTACAGTTGCATGTGCAGTATATTGGCATTAGAAGAAGTCTGAAAGCTGAGTGTACAGGTACACACTGTTTGTGCAGTGTAGAGGTTTATGCATTTACATCATCACAGGACCTCACAGAAGCAGACTAACCTACTTTCTTCAATGTTGTTTTGTCACAGTGATTTTTTGTGCATATTTAATCAAACCAAAGGGGAAAACTGCAAATATTTGCCTTTTTCAGTTATCAGTGCCTGAACTACAGATGCATGCAGAAACAAGTCACTGAAGCTATTACATGTAACTCTGACTACACACTCAGCACTTCCTGCACCGCACAAAATGTGTTTTGCGTTAAAACCAACCACAGTAGATTATTATATTCATGGAGTAATGGTCCCCTTGCCGTTGACAGTAGTACTGGGTTAAATTGCAGTTATAAGCAGAAATCCATAGCGGCATCCATACCAACATTGGCTATAATAGAAAATACAGAAAGCAGGTCTGAAGATAAAAAAAAAATCAACTTTCATATGACCAATATTTGTAGTATTTCCTATTTTTGTGTTTACAAACCTACCCTTTTGGTGCTAACTTATATTAATATGAGCATATAATGCTTTTATAGAAGTATCTGTCCTTTCAGCAGATCTAATTTTTGCCTCTCTTCCGGTGCAGCAGAAACAGGGCCAGAGCGTGTCCCCGCAGGCCTGATGGGGGTCTTTACCCATCATGCCCTCCTCGCTGGAGCTGCTTGGCTCGGTTCTTCCCCATCCCTAGTCTCCCGGTGCTTATCGTCTTGCCAAAAAAAAAAGCAGAGATGAATGTCTGGTTCATAACGGTGATGTGACTGAGGGTTGAGGGGGGTGGGGGGTAATGATTTAATCATCATATAATGGATGGAGGACATTATTCAGGCTCAGATTAGTGCAGGTGTTTGCCACCCCAAGAATACTCAGGCTGATGAATCTCGTTGTCAGCGCAGAAAGTGATGGTGTGGTTTAATCTTCACTGTGAACTGCATACACAAGTTATTTTTGAAGTGTCAACGATTCATCTCCAGCAGCAGATGCATAAGAATTAGCTCAAGTGTTCATTTGTAGAGGCATTTTGCTGTAGGGTTTGGCTCTTATGCCCGGCTCATTATTTACACTTTGCTTTCAATCTGCTCTTTTCAATGCTAACAATTATTCTCATTATTGAAAAAAATTCCAGATATTTTGAGGACCTCATGATTATTCATTATATGGCATAAAACAAAGAACCCATACTTTCATTTCCTAAAGTTCAAGATTACATCTTCAAACAAGTTGTTTTGCTTCATTAAACTTGATGAAACACTGCTGATATAAAATTATGTGAAGAAAAATCTTCTTTTGAGATGTGTTTGTCTGAGAGGGCTTAATATTTATGCTTGGAAATCATAATTAATTCATTCTCTGTTCTGGAACTGATTTACTTTGTGAAAACTGTTTAAAAAATGTAAGGAACACAGATTTAGTGTCACAAATTGGTTTGCTTAGACTCCACTTTGTGGTCTAGCTTGCTCAGCTTGCTCTGAGGCTGTCTGAGGAACAGATGCTGAATTTTAGCTTCAGGATAGTTTTTTTTACACTCAAACTGTGGGATCAGCCTCTAAAATCATATCTCTGCTCCTTTTTTTTAATATGCAAAAAATCTGTCAAATGCATTTTGAAAAACCCGATTTAAACAAGTTTCACTGCTAAAACACATATTTATTATCAACACTCACCACACGAGATTAGACAAGAAACCATCCTTGAATGTGTTGAGTAATTTTAGAAATAATTTACTTTAATAAATGAGTCAAGAAGCACATCAGATTTTTTCATATTACTGGCGTGTTAATTAGCAGATCTTGAATGCAGTTTTTCCTTTTAACATCCATCCTCTTCTTTACCTTTCTTCTTCCCCTCTAGAGTTGGCTGGAATTAGCCGAACAAAACAAAATCTATCAAGAATCTAACAATTACAAGATTTTTCAAAAGGGTGAAACATATCAGATAAAGAAATGCACAGAACAGGGGTCTTTTGTACCCGATGTTCGAGCCGTTTCTTCTTTGAAACCAACTAAAGTAGAGAAATTCCTTATAGTTAATTAAAGAGCCAAAGCTGATTATCTCGGCTCTCACAGCGGCTAAATGGATAGTACTGAGACACTGAAAGAAAAAACATCCACCCCCTTACGAAGAATGGATTACAACAACTGCTATTAAAGAGTGAAATACTCTTTGTTTGATACTCTGGACCAATATATGTCCACACGGAGCCCCTTCACAAACTGGCTGATGGTGAACTAATGGCTAAACTTGTTGAAGTGATTATGTCAGAGATCTGTAACTGATTGTTGAAGAGTGGCAGTGTTGTGGTGACAACTGTGAGGTTGAACTATATTCTACTCCAACAGCAAATATCCCCAAATAGTGTTAACTCAACCAGAGGAGTTCATTTTGGACATCTGGCTGCCATATATCAGATGCTTGCAGGTATTAGCCAACATGTGGCTAATTATGTTTCTGGCTGCTTGTTACAGTAACTTAACCAACAACTTAAAACCAGACATATTATAAGCAGCTTCAAGTCATCTGTAGCAGCAGCAGCTGCACCATAGTCACATGACTCTGAAAGGAATGCTGGGATATGAAGTTCTTCCAGGATAACAGGGACTTTTCTACATGTTGGACCAAAGCTAATGCTGTTTAAATCAAGGTTACATTGTAATTTTTAAAATAATGATCAAGATGAAGTTGTAATTTATTTCTTACATGTTTTATAAATGCACTGGGTACTGTAAGTCAACATTTGATTAATTGGATATTGGCTCTTTCTTAAAGTT
Source organism: Atherinomorus stipes (assembly GCA_023101725.1). NCBI lineage: Eukaryota > Metazoa > Chordata > Actinopteri > Atheriniformes > Atherinidae > Atherinomorus > Atherinomorus stipes. The sequence continues at coordinate 180,686 of JALJCO010011700.1, forward strand.
TGTCTTCTAAACTTTAGCAAAACATTAGCGCTGAGTTGCCCTCTAATGTCTTGTCTCTACTCTCTAAACTCTCTCCAGCCAGTAGAAATCAGTCCAGTGATGACTCCTGTGTTATCTCTTGCCTGTCACTTTCTTTTTTTTGTCCTCACCTCCTCTGATAAAGCCCTCTTGTGTTTCTGTACTATCTCAGCCATAGTACACGTTCAAAACAGTCATGTGTTGATATGCAGTTGCTAGCATGCAATGCCTTGTAGCAGAAAGCAGCTGTCACATGATGTTAAAAGTTGTAAACAAATCTACCTACAGGTACAAATAAAGTAACTTGTACCTGAACCGAAACCGAAACCAAAATCTAAAACTGAACCTGAACCTGAACCTGACAGTGCCATTTCCCAGACTTGGGAAGCTGTTGGGCAACAACAACTCCAGGAATGTACATGATAAATGTCACCAAGCCATCAAATCCAGTCAGAAACACAAGTTTTAAGGTGTAGGATTGTGTGGTTTTCTTTTAACCCTTTAATCTGATTATTGTTAATTATCCATTAACCTTTTCATGCATAGTGTCCACTACAATGGACACCAATCAAAGTATTATATATTTTTTAGATTAAATTACATTATTATCATATTTATAGGTCAATATATTATATTATAGCATTATAGGCGAGTTAAAAAATAAAAAAAAAAGCCAAATAAGATTAAAATGAAAGACAAGCAGTAGGCTACTTTTCAATCGAAGTAGAACTGAGTGACAAAATCACAGTGTTGTTTTTAATTTTTAATAAGTCATGCATTCTGTAAAAAAAAATTGAAAAAGAAGTCAAAAATTGAGAATTTCAGACAAGAAGTGGTGTAACACTACACATTATGAGAAAACCTGCTCACCCCAAGCAAAGATTTTTGGGGTCTTTAAGTCGATGCAGGATACTTTTATCTGGAGGGTCTCTGTTCTCCAAACCTAAAACTGAAACTCAAACATGTCAATGGGCTCCAACTAAATCTCTGGAAACTTGTAAAAAGCATTTTTCAATTTTTCCATTCACTTTATACAACAAAAAATATATACTGCCCCCCCAGTCCTCAAAAACAAGTTGATTGAAAAAGAAGTACAGTGATAAAAGGGAATGATAACTCAATGTTTATATATGATATTTCTTATCTGTGCTCATTTAGTCTTTCTTTGAGAACAGAATAAATGAATATTTAATCATTATTCCTGACACTTACAATTTCTAAGTCATCATATCCAAGAATTTCATGAATTATTCCTCATTACTGAAATCTTACAAGTGATACTGACTAAAAGTAAAAAAAGATACAGTAAAAAAAACATATTTCATCTGTCGAACACCCACTATCTTTCTCTCTCCCTTTCTCTGTCTGACAGACAAAAAAAAAGGAGAAAGAATAAAACAAACATGTAAGACTCCCAGTCAATTCTCGCGGGCCTTAAAGTTGTTTTGAATGAATGGAAAATGGAATTGTATGAAAGTCCGCTTTGTGTGAGAGTCCAGGCTTTGTTTGTGGCTATAATTGGAGAGCTTGACAAAAGCGAAGGAATGAAAATAGAAAGCTAGTGGGACTCTCCGGTCTCGTAATTTGGCTTGAAGACAGGCATGTGTGACAGACTGGGAAACACGGGGGGAGAGGAGGCAAATGTGTGATGTGATAGATGCACAGAGACGTGGAGATGAGAAAATAAGACTTGCTGGTGGGGTACGAGCTTCCTCCTGAGCCTGAAGTTTCCATGACAAATCAGATATTTTTAGTGCATTTTCTTATTTTAGTCAGGCTGTCATAACGTCAGCTAAGCAATGTCAGCTTTTGCATAACTGACAGCATCATTCTCAGACTGTGAAATAGTCTGAATGAATATATTCGTAATGCAGACGGTTGTGGAGTATGTTGGGAGCTTGCATCCTTTAAATACCTTTATGGCCTGTGAGTGTCTGCTTACTGCATTGGTAGCACTTTACTGACTATAGGAGCCACATTGCATTAGGATGTGTAGTAAAACGTGTAGATGGTTGGTCATGTGAGAATGTCTCTGAAATATTATCCAAGTTTTTATTGGTGTCAAGACATGAAGGGGATTTTTGAAACGAGAGCTGCATGTTGGTGAGTCCCTGTGAGATGTGAATCCCTACTTTCATGTTTATGTTATGTTTGCAGTATGAGAGTATGCAAACGAGAGTACACCTTCTTCCACTTCCATGTTTCAGTTCATTTGTTCCTGTTTAATTTTTTTTGTGATCAACTTTTAGTCAAAATTTAGACAAAGAAAAACAATGAAATAATGCACAAAAATTGTTCCATGATGCCAAAATGTAACAATAATCAAGAATGGACATTAAAATCACAATGAAAAAACCAAGAAAACAAAACAAAACAAACCTGATCCAAAAGAAAGTTAAAAGTAACAGACAGAAAACAGATAAATTAGAGGGAAACCCCTCTGTTACTGTAAGTAAAGCTTTAAGATCCTCTAAGGTCTGTACCCAAAGTTTAACTGTATCTTCTTTAGTCCTATGAATATGTGCTGTGGACAAGTCAAGATAAGCTATATCAATAAAGATATTGCCCCTGAGTAAGCAGAGTGGTTCTTCCATCAAGTAGCAACCGTTTTCTTGGTAGTGGTAACACCATCTAAGATTACAGTAGGGATGGCTCGGTACCACTTCCTCACATCTGATATCGATACCGATACAGCAGCCTTGAGGATCGGCCGATACCGATCCCATTCTTTTTGTCACTCTAAAAGTTGTTCATACATGGATGTGATTTGCTTGATTCTGACAATGGAAAACAATGTTCAGCATCTATTCTGGTCCCCTAAAGAAAGAATGAAATACACTACTCACAAAAAGTTAAGGATATTTGGCTTTTTGTATGATGTCAGAATGAATCTAAAATCCACTACAAACTTTCCAGGTGAACTGAATTAAACTTTCTCTAAACATTTCAATGCACATTTACATTGTTCAATGGTTAAATATTTATTCTGCATCGTTCTGTTGTCCAAAAACCGAATGTTGAATATCCCTAACTTTTTGTGAGTAGTGTATGTTACCAGAACTGAAGTTATAACTGCTGTGGCACTCAGATGTTTTACTTTTCTCCTCAGTTAGCATAAAGTAATTCCACATGGCAGACATGACTTCAGCTCTGAACGTTTTCAATCATGTTACAAAAACACAGGCACACGGCAACTACAGTGGCAGTTCCACTGTGTTGCGGCATTACGTGCAAAATGTAGTAGAGAATATGATCAAGTTTGAGCTTAAAGGGGAAGTTCAGGATTTTTGACATAGGGCCTCATTTTCAAGTGAGCCAGAATGCTACTTGTCACTGAAGACGGTTTCAACATATTTCATTTATTATTCTAGTTCCAGTGGGTCGCGAATGCTATTCCTAGTGCAAGTCAATAGGAATCTGCAAGCCTGTCATTAATAACAATCTTATCCACTCAACAGAACATCCGAGGCAGATCATTTATGACTTAAGACTATCTGTGTAAATGCCGTGTTAACAGAATAATGTAAATAAAACTAACCTGCATTTCGTTGCATTTTGATTGTTGCTGCTGAGACACTTTACAAAGTTTTACTTCCTGTATTTGCCAGCGGAGTGATGTCATCTGCTGCTACGTGCATGAAGGAATCTGATTACACAAATATAAAGTCTAAAATACGGCCACGTCTGAAAGACATGAGGATATGTCGGAGTTTGTAGATGATTTCGAATCTTTTTTTCATCAAATTAACTGTCACCATGTCTCTATGAACCGAAATACACTGGCAAAGGTAGTAAGCTGGTAAGAAATTAGTTCAATATGTAATGAAAAATTTGTCATACGAGGCTAGATTTACTTGTTTAACACATGAGTTTACGAGTTTAACACAGCATTTACACAGATAGGCTTGCTGATTTGCCTCGGATGTTCTGTGGAGTGGATAAGATTGTTTTTGATGACAGGCTAGCAGATTCCTATTGACTTCCACTAGCATTAGCATCGGCAACCTCCTGGAACTAGAATAACGGGATGAAATATGTTGAAACTGTCTTCAGTGATAAGTAGTACTGTGGCTCACTTGTAAATGAGGCCCTATGTCAAAAATCCTGAACTTCCCCTTTAATGATTACAGACTGGATCTAAGAGGCTCAAACAAAACAATCCGATACCCGATCCAGCCATTTTGGCCCGGATCGGAGCCAGGCCATTTCTACTCAAGATTATACATTTTTGAGATCTATGCAGCTCCGACTGGTGCAATAACAGTCAGCAGCAAAGCTGCCACTATTAAGATGGGAAGCGAAGCCGACTCACAGAGCACCTATGTCTTGGAGTGGTCTTTTGAGGAAGAAGAGCCTGTAGGGGGCATTTTGAGTCATTTTTTTACACACAAAATTCAGATTTTTAAAGAAACTAAAAGAATAAAGTTTGTGAGAACAGAATAGATATTTTTCATCATAATATAGTAATATAACAGCTCAAAAACATCTTTTTGGGTGCACTACCCCATTAAGTGGAAAAAACAACTTGAGGTGCTCCTTAAGTTCACGCTGTGCTGAATCGTTGTTCAGTGGGTCAAAGGACGGAGTGTAAAAGCCCAATGATACAAGTTAGGCAGCAAAAGTCCACCATCAGACCTTCCCTCTGCATTGTAGATAACTTTATGCAGGATTGTTTCTCAATCCGAACAAATTTCATTATCAAAATCTGCAATCTTTCCCAGAAATATGCCAATGCAGGTGGGGGCACCGTTGGGGAAGCACATTCATTTTAATGATCGGTACACCAGCTCTCAGTGAGACTGGCAAAGTTGACCAAGACTACAAGAGATCTTCAAGAGGGTGTCCTCAAAAAGGATAGTCTTCAAATATGCACAAATATCAATACCCGGGTACTTAAACTTTCCTGTATCATGTTATCAGTCCCTCTCATCATTGAGGAGGAATTTTGGATTGCTCCTTTACAAGGTTGATTCAGTTCATTGAGGTTTATGAACAGTTATCTTAAGGCCTCTAAGCAGCATTTCAACCAGGCTGAAGTCTGGACTTTGACTGGATCTCGGTTTGTTTATTTTTCATTTATTCTGTCACAGATCTGCTGCAGTGTTTGGAGCATTTTCCCGGTATATGACCCAATTTCCGCCAAGCTTCAGCTGTTGGACAGATGGTCTCATTTAGCTCTAGTATACTTTGGTAAACAGAGGAGTTCATGGTCGACTCTGTGACTGCAGTGTTCAGGTGCTGTGGTTGCAGGACAAACCCCTTGATCACCCCTCCACCACCGTGTCTGATAGGTTTCCTGGGATGTTTGTTTTTATGCGCTGAGTTTAGTTTTTACCAATTGCAGTGCAGTTGTGACCAAACATCTGCACTTTGATTTATTCTGTCTAGATGACATTTTCTAGAAAATCTTGTTTGTTCTGATACAATTTTACAAACATAAGCCACGCTTCAGTATTCTTTGAAGAAAGAGGAGAGACTTTTTCCTGCAACCCTTCCAAACAAACATGCCTGCTTGGTCTTTTTCTAATAATACTGCCATAAATGAACATTAACATGCAAACTTAGGCCTATGGAGTCTGAGATATAGCCGTCAGGTCCTTATCAGTTTCAGTTACCGTACACAGACCGACACTGGGGTGAACTTAGCAGAATGTCCACTCAGGAAACGTTTGGTATCTGGTTTAATGTTTTCAACTTGTAAATAATCTTTCTCTCTGAGGAACGATGGGCTCCAGATTAGATGGAAATGGGCTTGTACACCTTCCGTACTGATGGGCAGCTACAAATGCTTTCAATGTATCGCCCTCATGCTTTATAGCTTTCATGTAATACTTCAAATTGTCTTGAACATGAATGTGCTATCAAATTAAACTTGCCTTTTTAAGATCACGGCTGATCCAGATGAGCAAACTACCAAAACCTCTGCGTTCAGATCCTGGCTGCTATTAACCTTCTTGGTTCCAGTGGAAGCGGAGGCAGTGTGTACTTTCTTTTTCTGACTGTATCAGTGAGTCCACAGCCTAAAGAAAATGCACGTTCTGCAAATGTTCAGTCCAGCCTTGGAGGTTACATGAGTACTCGCCATAGCTGCCTTATGAACAAATGTGGATGTGTTGTCATGAATTAATGCTGATGCTTAATCATATCACCCAAGGATGCATTATACACTATGCTATGCAATATGAACAGGAGCAGTGAGTACGCTGTGAGCAGGGATGGTTAAAACAAACCTTTGATACACTGTTGAAATATCACAACAGTGTGTGTCTGTGAGTTACAGATGCGTTCTTTCCTTGAGACTCTGGAAGCTTTCAAACAGCTCCTGAGGTCATGAGTAATGATGAACATGAGTGTCAGACTGTGCTCCTCAATAGAAGACATGGAAGACAAGGTTATCTGGGGGAAAAGATCTCGTTTGACATGGTTCATTTCTCTGCAGATTTAGCTCGGAGCTGATCATTTTGCTACTGACACATCTGATCAATTCTGATTTGATCGTTTTAGCTCATTTGCAAATTTAATTAATGACAAAAAAACCCCCTTTCATAATGTCTTTGGAGTGCCGTCCCACTTTTATATCACTTTTCCCAACAGGCCGTTGGATGATTGGATTCTCTGGAAATAGCTGGAGAAAATGTTGATTTCTTGTTCCTCCCCATGTGTGCGCCAAACACACCTCTGTGACTTTTGTTAAATGATGTTAGCTTGTTGAAAATATTCAGTATATCTCCCAAACTTAGCCCTTCCAATCTAAAGATGCACCCAGAACATTTCAAAACTTTTAAGGGATTATGTATTTAATGTTCCTAATATGAAAATTCTGTATGAATACATCATTAATGTTTATTGCAAGCTGGAATAAGGAGAGATGAAGTGAACGGATGGGATCAGATTTGATCTATGAAGCATGAATTCAAAGCATTTTGTTTGCAATTAGACTTCAACGGGCCCTCGGGGTCTGGGTGCTGGTGGTGGATAAGCAGAGTTAGCAGGTGGCTGAGGTGAGAGGTGGAGATTGAAAGAAAGATGATTTTGCACAGCAAACAGTTCACAGCACAAACTGTACCAGTTTTACACTACAACCCCTCCATAATTACAGATTACTTCACTTTCTAGGCTATAAGATTGTGTCATGCTGACATCTGCATTTCACAACTGTAGCATACTGTACCTACTTTTTGCATTACATTATATCCATCTCACATGCTCAAAAACTACACAATTTCTTCATTTTTGATGTAAAACCTTTAATTTCAGCATTGACTTTTATAGGTTGTAACATATTACCATTATAATAATATTTAAACTGTCCTATTGCTCACAAAAGCGTAAAATTAGGTAGGAGGGGATGGATGGTGGAGTTAAAGACTGATGAACTAAAAAAAAAAAAAAAAAAAAGAAATTACCTTCATCATTAGATGAAGGTAATTTAATTATGCCACCTAAATTACATCCAAACAAACCAAGTTTAGTTTCTGATTGTGTTATTTGAACATCAAAATAATTTGTCGGCGCTACACCATGTGAATACATACATTCAATTAATTAGCTTTTTATTGAATTAAAACATTTGCACTCTCTCAGTCTAGTGAAAGTAATTTACATTTAGTATATATTCATCAAATATTCAGGTTCAACACGATTCAATTTTTTCTTACTTCAGTTTGGGGGTGCAACTAGCGTACCAGTCACATCAGGTGTGTTTTCTGGCAATAGTGTTTACCAGTCGTTCACCTTCATTACCACTATAGAGAGATTTTGACCCTTTCATTGGGTCTTTATTGGTGCAGTAGCATATACCAGGAGAAAACCTTAAGAGATCACATATACATTTAACTTATGGTGCAGAATGGAACTGGGGGAGCCACAAAGCATGATGGAAATATTCAAACAAACCCACCACAGGACCAATTACACTGAGTTGTTGATTTGAAGTAGTAACCTTCATCGGACTGAAGAATGCAAATTTTGTTTATCCAGGTTTTCTTTGTTTTACGTTAAACCAACAAGAGATAATAATTTGAAAACACAAAAACAATTTGTACATGTTAAATGAACAAACTTCTATTCACTTCACCAAACAAGTGCCTTAGTTGACTTTTTTTCAGTGTACTTTTTTCTAAATAAACCAAGTTGGATAACAGCTATGTTACATACAGTTATGGTTTGTTAGGTTTAGGCGTAAAACATACATGGATATGACTAGAAATCAATAAAGGAGTTCTTAGGGTTACAGGTAACCTGTCTGTTAAGTAAGGGGTATGGAACGCAGGTCATTATCGAGAAATACTAAGTAAGCTGAACTGGACATTTCCGTCTCTGCTGTTAGCTGTATGCGTCTTACCACTGGTCTTCTTTTTGCCTTTTTCATTTTGGAGAGGGTGAATCCTTAAACTCAGCCTGGACCCAGCGATTGAAATCTCCACACTCGCCAAAGATGTTCAAAGTAATTGGGAAGTCATCCATTTTTGGTCACAAGGTGTCGCCAAGTGCTCGCTCGCTGTTGATGTTGCCGTTAAGTGACCGGACTACTTGCTATGCGGAGGGATAGGATCACTGAAAGATCACAGGTTAAAAAAAAAAAAAAAAAAAAGCTCCGTTGCCATTGACAGTGGTCATTATACAAAAATAATGACCGCTGGAACGTTGGGAAAGCCCATTCAAGTCAACGGAGACTTCTACAGCATTCTAAAGAGCCGTGTAATAACTGCACATATTAAGAAATATAAAGTTGCAGGTTCACATTTTGCATCAGTGCTGCCATTTCCAAAGCAGGCATAAAAAATGATGCAGTTGCACAATTTATGCGCCTTTCTTGGTGCCTTATATCAGTGTGAGATAAAAGCTGGTGGGATGGAGCAAGTCTTCTTTGTTTAATTTGCACCAAAAGCTTTATTACAACGCTGATATCAGAGCGCTCTGAGCCCTAAAGTCTCTGGTTTCTACTGACAACTCGTGGCTTTAAAATAAATCTGGTATTCCAGGAACTAATTACTGTGTGTGTCTGTTACAGAGTGACTCAAAATAAACTACAGTGCCCGTGTTTATAGTGAGAAAAACAACTTAATGCTCAGTGTAACCACAGTATGTTGGTCAGTGATGTGTTCTTAACAGTTTTGGGGCAACAATGGAGCCTCAGTGGCACAGAGCAATGAAGTGTTTGTATCAGGCTAAAAAAAAAGCAGAACAAGTTCACTTCAGATCGCTCCACTTATAACTGAGTGATCTTTTTTACTCTTCTCCATTCATCATCTTCTTCCTTTTGTACTGAATCTCTTAAAACTAAATGAAAAAAAGGTTAATTATCTGAAAATAGTTGTTTACTTACTGTCAAGCAGAAAAATTTGCTTGTTCTATTTGCAGAATTTTTTTTTCTTTTTTTTTCTTTTTTTTTTTTTTTCACTTATTTTAAGTGGCCAAGATTTTTTTTTTGTATGTAAAAAGGAAAAAAATTTCCGCCAATCGAACAAGCAAATTTTCTTTATAATATTTCTTGAAATAAGATTCATTGTCTTAAAACAAGTTCTTATATCTCACTGAAATGTTTCTCTTGAAAGGGACATTGTGTAACAATTGTACATTGCGAGCAGCTCCCTCGTACTTTTCATGCTGCGTTCGCGTGAAACCGGGCAGACGGACGACAGCCGCTGCATGTAAAGGCATAAACAAGCCTCTATGTGAAGACGTGGTCTGTCAGTTACAGTGACATCAGTCCACATGTCCACTGACCGATGTTTTACCGTCTTTCTCTCGGCTTCTGTGATTAAAATGACGTGGTTTGTTACCGACGAGCATCTGCCCGTCTGCACGTGAACCCAGCATCAGTGTAACAGTCGGTTCCTCCTCACTGCACCGCGGTGACTTTTCAAAACCATCACCTCAAACTGAGCTGACGACTCCAGTGTCTCTGGTGAGTTTCTGTCGTTTCCTGCTGTCATACTTCAACTGAACGTAAAAACATGGCGATGCGACATGGTGGCCACCACCGAGCCGACCCGTTCGATGCAGGGGCGTCTCCAGCCTTTCAGGACAACCTGAGCTTAGCCCGGAGTCGCACTAGGTGTAAATGTGAAAAAAATTAGATGAGCTTTTCTCTAGTCTTTCGCTACAAAAATGTGTTTTAGAAGGCAATAATAGACATAATTCAGTAGATAAATTGTCATTTTAATTAAAAAAAAAATTAACTAACCACAAAATCAACATTGAAATGTTGACCATTATATTGTTAAAACACATTCGTTGCACTCATGCAGAACAGTTCATACAGTATTCACCTTTTGTCTTCTCTTTGACTCATCACTGACCCTCCTCATCATCACATGTTCTCTTCTCACCTGCTCTTCTTATCTCATTATTTGCTCTTCTTTTTCTCCCTAATTTGTCCTCTTCTTCTCATCACTTGCTCTCCCTTTTCTCCTACTCATTTGTTTTCTTCTCTTCGTTTGTTCTCATTTTCTCCTATTTATTCATTTATAGGTTTCACAAACCAGAAACAGTGCTTTAATTAACCTACAGTCCCTAAAGAGCATCTGAGTCCAGGTTTGAAAAGTCTACGTGTTGTAGTTTTTACACAGGACCTTGTTAAATGTTGTCAGTAGAAAATTATTTGAGTGGAATTGCCCTTTAAGCCAAAATCGAAACAGAAGCTGGGAAAGGAAACGCTGCTAACTGCAGCCTCGTTTTTTATGTTGGGGGATTTTAAGTTGACTTTTTCATATTGTTTTTAAGGAGAAAAAAAGTGTCAACACTGTGATATCTTACCTTTTACTTTCCCGCTCAAAAACTGAGGATGTAGCTGCTTCTTTCTCTCATATTTTCTGTCCATCTCCGCTCTCATCATCTGCTGATACTTTAATATGACTGCTGCTCTCCTCTGCACATGCGCACACGGAGCTGACAAACTGACTTTAGCTTCGTCTGACATCAGATGGGGGGGCTAATCGGACCTCGGACTTCACACACACACGCTGACTCACACACCACGCCAACAGGAGCTAGGCTTGACCTGCGCTTTCATGGTGCGTTCAAGTGCTGGTAGAAAGCTGGGTAATTTGGATTTTCATCAGATTTTTTTTCAGGAAAAGGTGGTTAAACAGTAAATTCATACCCGGGGCTAGACTCAAAACATCCGGCGCTGAAGCCCCGCGAAATTGGCTGGCGATGCCACTGTTTCGATGTGTAAGTGAATGATACGTACAGCAAATTCAGAAATTAAGGAGGAGCACTTTAGTTTGTTGATGGGAGTAATTACTGATTAATGGAAAAACACTTTTGAACAAAATAATAAATTTTTGTGAATAAATAACAGGAGAACTTACACAATATCCCTTTAAGTAATTTTGTCTTATTTTGAGTGAGATGAGATATTTTGACTAGAAATTAGAGAAATATACTTGGTAAGATTTGTTTTTGCAGTGTACAGCCACGAGTCTTCTTGGGAATGATGCAACAAGTTTTTCACACCTGGATTTGGGATCTTCTGCATTCTTCCTAACAGATCCTCTCTGGTTCTGTCAGGTTGGATGGTGAACGGTGGTGGACAGACATTTTCAGCTCTCTCCAGAGATGTTCAGCTGGGTTTAAGTCAGGGCTCTGGCTGGGCCGGTCCAGAATGGTCCCAGAGTTGTTCTGAAGCCCCTCCTTTGTTATTTTAGCTGTGTGCTGAGGGTCATTGTCTTGTTGGAATGGTAAATGGACTGTACTTACAGTATATAGCGCTTTTCCAGTCGTACTGACCACTCAAAGCGCTTTACACTACATCACATTCACCCAGTCACACACACAATCATACACACATTCATAACCCCGATAGGCACATCGAGAGGCAACTTGGGGTTCAGTGTCTTGCCCAAGGACACTACGGTATGTAATCTGGGGAAGCCTGGAATCGATCCCCCGACTGTCCGGTTGAAGGGCGACTGCTCTTCCACCTGAGCCCAGTCTGAGGTCCTGAGCACTCTGGAAGAAGTTTTCTTCCAGGATCTCTCTGTACTTGGTCACATTCATCTTTCCTTCAACTGCAACCTGCAGCTGAAAAACACCCCCATAGCATGGTGCTGCCACCATCATGTTTCACTGTTGGGATGGTATTGGGCAGGTGATGAGCAGTGCCTGGGTTTCTCCACACATACCGCTTAGAATTAACTCCAGAAAGTTCAATCTTGGTCTCATCGGACCAGAGAATCTTATTTCTCACAGTCTGGGAGTCCTTCATGTGTTTTTTGGCAAACTCTATGCGGGCTTTCATTTGTCTGCACTGAGGAGAGGCTTCTATCAGGCCACTTTGCCATGAAGCCCGGTCTGGTGGAGGCTGCAGTGATAGTTGACTTTGTGGAACTTTCTCCATCTCCCTACTGCATCTCTGGAGCTCAGCCACAGTGATCTTTGGGTTCTTCTTTTCCTCTCTCACCAAGGCTCTTCTCCCACGATTGCTCAGTTTGGCTGGACGGCCGGGTCTAGGAAGAGTTCTGGTCGTCCCAAACTTCTTCCATTTAAGGACTATGGAGGCCACCGTGCTCTCAGGAACATTTAGTGCTGCAGAAATTCTTTTGTAACCTTGTCCAGATCTGTGCCTCTCCACAATTCTGTCTCTTAGCTCCTTGGACAGTTCCTTTCACCTCATGATCTCTCTTTTGCTCTGACATGCACTGTGAGCTGGAAGCTCTTATATAGACAGGTGTGTGCTTTTCCTAATCAAGTCCAATCAGTTTAATTAAACACAGCTGGACTCCAATGAAGGAGTAGAACCATCTCAAGGAGGATCAGAAGAAATGGACAGCAGATGAGTTAAATATGAGTGTCACTGCAAAGGGTCTGAATACTTATGACCATGTGATATTTCAGTTTTTCTTTTTTAATGAATTTGCAAAAATTTCTATATTTGTTTTTTTCTGTCAAGATGAGGTGCTGAGTGAACATTAAGGAGAAATAAATAAACATTTTTTAATTTAACAAATGGCTGCAATGAAACAAAGAGTGAAAGGTTTAAAGAGGTCTGAATACCCACTGTATGTTCAACAGTCAATTCTACATTATCTCTATGATGGTACCTGTGAAACAGTTGCTATGGAATCTGTATGTACGCATGTGCAAAATCTCTGTGTGTGAAACTATATGAGAGAAAATAAGTTGAATACCCACTGCACCTGTATTAATCTTGGGGAATATGACTGTTATTTACTACCGAGAAGGTTGGTGTCTGTGTGAATGAATGTGCTATTAAGAGAGAGAAAAAAAAAGAAAAAGAAATAATCAGCTGAGCCCCTGCCAGTGTTTGGGTTCCTGCTCTTTTACCACAGCTCAAAATGTCAGCTGGATGGATCACGTGTTTCCAGTAACAGTACCCTTCCCACTCAGCCGTTGCACACCCTCGTTTTCCCCCGGCGTCGTCCTGATGGAAGTCGATGCGATGTGGTCCTCGGCTGCAGGAGTGCCGCTGCTGAAACAGATGACAACCGCTTCAAGAGGCCCTTGTCTCCCTCTTGTCTGGGGCTTATAGAGATGGATGAAGGGAGCGCATCACAAGCAGCACATGAGGAGCTTACTGATGAAGGTGCGGAGGGATGAGTGGCACCGTCAGCAGCCTCATCCTCGATTCTCCAGCGGCACGGCGGCCCCAGCCCTCTGGCTCCCAACCTCGAGGCCTCTACGGAGGGCAGATAATGGGATTTATGAATAAGCAGGGGGATCAAGTAAACACACACAAAAGAGAACAAGATGAATGTAACAATAGTGAGGGCTTGAGGGGAGGAAACAGGACTGAGAGAGAGGAAGAGGAGAAAAGAAGGAGGACGGCAAAAAGTCAGCAGGGCAATCAGAGGATGATGTGATGGTTGTGGGAGTGCCTCTGCTCTGCTCTGTCCCTCCAGGAAGTCATGCCGCTTCTCCTCTCCATTTGAAGGAAGCTTTGTCGCCATGACAACCGTAGAGAATCTGCACCCAGCTCACCGGGCTGGGCTGTACGTGTGTATGCATGAATGTGTTTTGTGCAAACACATCGGCTCATCCCCGCTGCATGTGTGCTCATGTCTGATGCGTGACTCTTGTTCAGTCAGTCTGTGTGTGTGTGTGTGTGTGTGTGTGTGTGTGTGTGTATGTGTTGTCCTGTCAGCATCAAGTGCATGCATGCATGTGCAAGACGGAGATACACACTCGGTCACGTATACACACATAGCCTCACATTCACAGTTTGTACTGCAGGCTTTATTTTTAGCACGTGGCACTTATATAATCAGGGTGACACTGGGGGGAAATAAAAGGAAGGGGGGGGGGGAGAGCATCTCCAGTATTTCCTTTACCCTCTATCTGCCATTTCTGCTTTCTGTTTTTCCTCCTCTGTGTTTCCTTCTTTTCTTTTCTATCTTTCCTCCCCACCATTTTCTTGTTTCTTGACCCATCTTCTCTCCGTCTCCTCTCCTCACTGCTTCCTGCTTGATTTCAGCTTTGACTCCACATCTTCTTTCTTTGGCTTCTCCTCTTTGTGGGCTTTTCTGTTTCCCACACTCATCATCTGTCTTCCTCTCTTATAGTCTCATCTACATCTTCCTTTGTCATGGAACTCCACAGCTGCAGTTTGAAGAGGCAGGGCAAAATCCTATAGGGAGGGTTAACACAATAAAATAGAGACGTGAAAAAGAAGAGAGAAAAGTTGGTAGATATTCTCTCCAGAGGTGGGGAATAGAGATCTTTTCTGACAAGAGTGCTCTCCACAGTCTGTTAAAGCCTGTTTTCCTCCTCCCATTTCTCTGCGTTGGCCCATTCTTTAAGGTAATTTGAAAATAGATGACATTTTAGGGTTCATTAATGGGATCAGTGCAGAGTGAACTCATGGAAGCTTTCAGCTGAGGCAGGGGAAACATCCCCATTTCTCCTGTTACATTCACCAACACCAAATCCAAGCTTCCCTCCTAACCTGCATCTCACTGGACTGACGTCAGGGTTCACTTTGGAAATAGCTGACATTTGCTGGAAAGCTGCGCCGCGTTTGATGTGATCAAGTGCTAGTAGACTGAATGGCACATCTGAGGAGTCATCAGAAAGTAGTGTCTGCAGCATGTATGTAAAGCATCCAACTGCTGTCTCTGTGGAGAACTGCTCGTGTCTCACCTTCAGATACTTTTGCTTGGCACACGACTGTGCCAGAGTCTCACATGAAATAACTCACTCACTACATGTGAGATCTGGCACAAGAGGAACTGGTTAGGGAAACAGCTGTGACTTCAGCTTCTTGGTAATTGAAGGTTAAATTCATCTCTAGTTGGGAGTCTTGTTCTTGCTCCATAGCCTTTTAAATGTGTCCATATGCAACCAAATCCACAAGTAAGAACCACTCTCTGTTGCACTTCATCAGTGTCTTGGCCACTTAGTACTGTAATGGTCTGTCAAGTGTATTGTCTCATTAAAGGAATAGTACACCCACAGAATGATGTAACTTTATTTTCCACTTACCCTTATGGTGAGCATGACTCTGGAGCACTTTTTTAATATGTAAAATGCAGCCGGCGCTCAGGAAGGCTTCTCGTTTTCCCCCAACTTTCATATAATGGAGTTTGTCTGTGCCCAAGCCAAAAAGGTCCATAAAAGTCCACAAAAACGTGTCAATATTCCTCCATACTGCTCGTCTAATGTAATCCAAGTGTCCTGAGTGGGTAGCATCCATAATTTACTCAAAACGACATCATTTAGTATATTTTTAGACCCTGAAAAGTAGTACATCTTACTTTCATGAAGCATGCATATGCACGTTCACGAAACTACGGAAGCCTCGGTGTTCAGAGCCTACTCTGCCGATAATACAAGCGTAGAAGAAGTAATTTGCCGTTTACATTGTGCTAAGAGCGCCAGCGCTGCAGATAAACCGGGACAAACACAAGAGGGGTTAGATATTGATTTAGAACAAAGAAAGAAAGAAAAAGAGAACCTGCCTGAATCTTGTCTGCCGGGGCTTCCGTAGTTTCGTGAACGCGTATCGGCGTGCTCGCAGGAGATGCGATGTAGAACTGTTTAGGCTCTAAAAATATACTAAATGACGTTGTTTTTAGTAAATTATGGACGCTACCTACTCAGGACGCTTAGATTACATTGGACGAGCAGTATGGAGGAATATTGACAAGTTTTTGTGGACTTTTATGGACCTTTTTGGCTCTGGCCCCAGCGAACTCCATTATATGAAAGTTGGGGGAAAAAGAGAAGCCTTCCTGATCGCCGGCTGCATTTGAGATATTAAAAAAGTGTTCCAGAGTCTTTCTCACCATGAGGGTAAGTGGAAAATAAAGTTACATCATTCTGTGGGTGTACTATTCCTTTAAGGGCACGGTCTCATGGGTTTCCTCAAACGAACTAGACTTGAACGATCTTTATTCTCGTAGCAGGGGTCCGACAACTCTGCACAGTCTCATGGTTGTTTTCTGAAACGTTTTGAGCACAAAACCGTCGTCATCATCATCATCAAGTAGAGATGGCAAAACTCCGGTCCAGCTGGTGGCGTCACCACCTGTTAGGATGTCTGCCACTAATAGACAATCTATGCACGTACATGCGTTGTAGTTTATGTTTGTGTACATGTTCTTTGTTAGACCTTTTTAAATAAAGAGCGGCCTCTCGTCAGTGCAGCAGAGCATGCTGACAGAGGGAGAGCCAGCATGAAGTTCCAAAAAAACGTGTTGTGTGTGTCTCATTACTCTGTGTACATGAGGGATGTCCACTTCCGGAGAGGCGTTGGCAAGGAACTCCGGTGAGAGACAAACAACCGCTGCCAGAGATCCAACACCACCCCTTTCCCCCTCTCTTCCCCCTGCCCCCCCTTCGTCAAACGTTTCAGACTTTACAATCGTGCAAATGGCCTCTTCCAACCGTTCTGTTCTGACAACTGTTCCGGACTTTTGGCACGGTCGCATGGCGCAAAAAACACAGATCTAATCCCTTTTCTGGACTTGAGAACGTTTTAATCATGACAAAGTGTGCATGTGACCCTACCCTCACTGTTATCGGTAAAATGTCTGTATCACTTTGACTCCTTCGGAAGATATTACGTTGAGTCGACCTTCAGAGTACATCCATATAATGGGAAAGACGGGGCAGCCTCTATATAGATGAGTTTCCCGTTTACAAACATTGGCAACCATGGGGCAAAAAGCCTGTGTTTGTAATGCAGTCATCACCCGGAAACAGCATTTTTTATTGTTAAAACTTGGATATTATTCGTGTTGGACCTCATTTGAAATTTGCCTGAAAATCTTAAGTTAGAAAGCAGCTTAAACCTTAGGTTAGACTCTTTGTTAAAACCAAAATAGGCCACAACAGTCTGCTGTCTACAGCAGATTCAGCTCCGGTGTTGTCTTCACCTCCTCCATACAGGAGCAACTTTCACTAGTTTGGATTAAACCAGGCAAAGACGACATCATCACTACGTTTGGAAATGATGCGATTCCAGCTGTTAGGGACTAACCTGTGGTAAGTCTTGCTGCTTGTGTAACGTTCTGCTTTACTGTGTAAAAGATCCTGGTAAACAGTAGACAGACTAGCTAAATGCTAACAAGCTAACGGTGTAAACTCAAAACACCATCTGATTTCCAACCCCCGTACTTCGTATTAAATCTCTGAGCCGTTACTTAAACGGCTCCACAATCAGTTTTTCCTTCCCTTTATTTTCTGTGTCTGAGCAGAGGACGGCTGTCACACACAGCTGCAGTGTTGTGATGCAGCCGTGAACTGATCAATGACTGATCGCAGCGGTGATACTGGTATTGTTACAGTACCAGTTTCCTGACTACAACTCAGGAATAATTTCTGCCAATAATTTCTGGTGGTTTAATCCGACATGTTGACCATGATGAAAGACTAAATAAATCATGTATCTGAACCTGCAGAAGTTATCCGGGAGGATTTCCTGAAGACAGTCACTCCTACTGTCCTGTTATCACCATTTTCAACTGTTTACATGCATTAACGTTTTGATTTTTGCAACCGAGCAAATACCAGGACTCAAACATTATATTTCCCCGACATTTTCACGTCATATCTTGACCTCATCTGCATTAAAAGTCGAGTCTTGCGTGTAAAACACACGTCTTCTCATAGTTCAATAATGCTTTTCATGTGTTTTCTTGCCCCCGGTTGTGCACGCATCCTATCTGTGACGTTGTTCGGAAACCCATCTATAAGACATTATCTGCAGCAAAACTCCTTCATTTCATCAATACTTTAAGTAGAATGAACAAATGAGTGCTATTGTCCTGTGAGTTCAGAGTTAACTTTCTGTTAGTTATTGGGAGTTTCAGTACAGCTGAGAAAAGCAGCTCATTGTCTAGACACCAATAAACTGCAATTCATGACACTCTGAACTGGTGCAAGGTCCCCATGTGCCAGCATGTAAATGGTGTGAGCTGAAAACACAAACAAAAGTAACTAAAAGGAGATGAAATATTTAAAACAATGTTCTCAAACTGGTTTTGAACTCAGGTCTCATGATTTAATATCTAACAAGGTCATGGTCTTCTTTTAACCACATCAGATCTGCAGGAATAAAGATGCAATGTGCCACTTGACAGATTACTGCTAAAAGACACCAGGTTTCCTCAGATCAGAGGTCTTTTCATTTCTGGTGAAAATGATAATAGATAAATAAAACTAAATCCATTTTATGGAAAATGTAGAATTTATTCAAACTCATTTACCTCCTTCCTTTGACAGAAAAAGCTGAGAATAGCCCATCTAATGGGGAAAGATCTAGATGATAAATTTTTGTAATTACTTGAAGCTATTACTAAATGTCTGCTGTCACAGTTATACTGTATAGGAACTAAATCTACCTCAGACACAGTCAACAAATGTGTGCGGTTGTAAGTGTTTTGGTATTAAGTGTGAGCATTTCTTTAAAAGCCGACTGTGTGCCAACATTTCTGTGTGCTATATGGTAACATCGACCCTGTTCCACCACTTTAAATCTGATACAAAAATGTAATGACCAAAACCAAACAAGGCTGAGGCAAATTCTTCAATTGTCTTTCTGTTTCAAACCTGGAGAACCTGATCTGAGGTATTTGGTACATAAATCTCAGCAAAGAAAACATGGTCAGTAGACAGAAGTGCCCATGCAGCTTGACTCAAAAGCAGGGGATTGTCCAAGATTGTTAGGTCTGCGATGGATGAGAATAAAGGGGATATCTATCTATCTATCTATCTATCTATCTATCTATCTATCTATCTATCTATCTATCTATCTATCTATCTATCTATCTATCTATCTATCTATCTATCTATCTATCTATCTATCTATCTATCTATCTATCTATCTATCTATCTATCTATCTATCTATCTATCTATCTATCTATCTATCTATTGGAATGAATGGTATATTTTTACAAGCTCTTAGTGACAACATGCCTAATAAAATCGATACACTAAAATATTGTGATATTTTATGCTGCGATGTCATATTGATATTTAAAATACAGTATCTATATTTTTTCTAACACAATCTCACGAGATTTCATCAGTCTATTACAAAACCTTTGAGATTTTGTTGTTCGATTTACAACCGTCCAGCAGGTAGAAAAGTCCTTTAGCTCTGATATTTATGTGCAGTCTGTCGCAGAATAAGGTTAAACTTTACACTCACTGGAAAGTACAAGTTAAAACGTGTGTCCAGGTTTTCATAGACCACCCAGTTGTTTTAGAATATAATACACTTACTGAAATGTTTTACATGTGCACTAATATGTGTTTTCATGTACGCATACACTACTTTGTTTTACTGTTTTAGAAATTTCACATGAATCTGTTTACATTTATATTATTCTAGCTCAGCTTTGGTAAAATTGTTTTCCAAAGTTTTTATTTTATTTGCACATCTATTCATTTGGGTTTTCCCAAGGTGAGAAATATTTATGTTTAGGGGGACTTTTGTAAATGGTTTTATCATCAGATCTAAGTGGCAAATAAACCTGTCCAAGTTTAATAAATGGGACGTGGATGAATTGAATTTCATTGATTTTGACTCAGCTTGTTTCAGTCATCTGATGTATGCACATAGGGACAACTTTTATTTAAAGCTGTAGTTTAAATTTTTCTGAAGTGCCTAAAATATCACAATATATCACAGTGTCACGATATTGCAATATTGTATCATATCATGACCCATGTATCGTGATATGTATTGTATCATGACGTCTTTGCCATTACCCACCCCTGCTAAAAATGGTTGTTTGCTACCAACACTGGTTCATCCTTTGAGTTGGCACATTCCTAATGCCTGAATGAATCACGGGTTAGTGTTAAGCAGCTTTTCAATGTCCAAAGAAAAACTTTTTAAGGCCTTCAGAAAGCCTGGAAAATTATTGCTCAAAACTGCGCTAAGAAGATACGAGAAAGTCAGGTTGCTTGGGGGCAAAATATGAAGAAATGAGTGGTGTCTCAAGAGTTTTGGATATCACTCTGATCTTGATCTTAAGAATCCAGTTGCTTCTCCAGCTCAGTGTAACTGACTAATGAATACAGCTGAGTATACTCAAGCATAAACATGAATGTATTGATCTTATCATGGAAATATATGTTTGAAGAGTTTATTTTTTTCCACGTTTTTATGTTACTGTGCAGATGTGAAACAGATTTTCAAGTCCTGATGTCTCCTTACATGCAAATCATCAGCTGAATCCTTGTTTTGTGTTTTAATGCTGATGTCACAGTCCAGATTGTATACTTTTACACTATGTAAGGGATCAGAGTATATTGTCAAATGTAAAAGTGAGTTGGGTACTTAAAGAAGTGTTAAACTAAGCCGGATTAAAATCCTAGTTGTTTTAGTGATCTTTGTCAACCCTGCTTGGAAATCTGCCCTTTGCCTCTGTGTTATTCTGACCTACCAAGTGTAAAAACCTTCAATGCGTCCCGCGAGCTTACCAATCTGATAACATGGAGTAAAGCCCCTCAGGTCAATCAGGAAATTCCATCTGGCACCCATCCAGGCGGCACCATGGCAGGTGTAGTATTATTGTTGATCTTGGATTACAGGGCGAGGCAGCAGAGCGATGACCTATCACGCCGCTGTTGATACAGCTTTGTGGTAGCGGGATTCCTGCTCTCCCTGCTGTTGCACTCCCGTTTATTTCATCTGCCTCTGCCGCTGTGTGAAACCAGGTTTGATGCTGACTGCTGCAGCTGAGTTGAGAGAAACAGCCACTTAGAGAGCATCGCGGAAGGCCTGCTCTGCTGCTCCACGGTGACGTTTGGTCACAGCTGGCTGCAGATGGGCTTCTGTTTGTATGCACAAATATGAAATGCAGGCATAATTCAGAACTGAATCACGCTTGGTTATGAAACGACAATCTGTGAAATACATGTATACGGAAACGTTTGTGTGTGCAGGTGATGTACTGCTCAGACGTGGTTTTTTAGGTTCTGATTGGCAGCCACAGAGAGACTTTTCCAAAGCCTGTAGTTTCCAGCCTGACAGCTCAGTGACACATCATTACATATTGCTCAAGGCAGCGCAAGCAACAGTGACCTTTAATGCTGCTGCTGCTCTGCACATACATACTCGTGTATATGTGGATGCATGTGCAGGATTGCTGCTTATGAGCATTCATGTAAATGTTTGCGCTTATGCCATATCATATGTTTAAACGACCCCCTCTTTGATTAACACTCTGCTTCTGACATTCATCACTGGTTTTGTTTTGCACTGAGTACTTCAGTTTATTCTGTATTTCCTTGGCAATCAAATTTTAGAGCCCCTTTGCCCTTTTTTCTATTTACAATCACTTCCAATGCAGAATAAAGATTAAACAGACACATGTAGTTTGAAGGTTTAAAATATGTGTAATGACAAAATTAGCTTGATTGTGACATCACCCAAATGATGAACAATTCCCTTAAAAAGCCATGAATCAGTGCTGATGGGTGCAAATGATACATTTGTCAAAAAGTGACTTCAGAGGGGTCTGGGTGGCAGGCTTTGTCATAATTCAAAACACAGATGTGTGTTTTTCCCTCCTCTTCTGACTGCTAGGTGAAGCAATATCGAGCAGAGAAAGTGTTGACTCAGGGGGAAGGAAGCTGTCAGATTAATAACAAAAACGGGCTGCAAGAGACGGCAGAGCAAGCAGCTGAAATTAGGCAGGGTGTCTTTGCAGTTTGCCAGTCTGTGGCATGTGCCATGAATTTGCAGAGGTTTTCCTCACGTCCATGCAGTCGTTGTCATTTCTAATGAGAGCAAAAAGGCAGAAAACATTGGAATGTTGGGAGAAAGGCGCGTTCACACTCTGGCTGTTTGGTTCGCTTTAAATGGACGTTGGTCCGAATCCAGATAGTCCACTTCTTTAGGCGCAGTCTGAGACTGAGACGGCATTAAAAACTGTAATAAGTGAAAATGCAGAAATACAAAACATATAATAGTCTAATATAACACTATAATAAACTTTTTGGGCATTGAATTGATTTCGTATTCACAGTTAAAAGATAGAACTGTATAGAAATGCATGCTGAGGGGGATACCGTGGAAAGAAACAAACAAAAAAAAGGTTCACTGTCTGTCTGCTTTGCTCATTTCGTATTCTTAAAATGTGTAAAAATGCCGATGGCATTGCTTCTAAACTGCTTTCCCTCCTTATAGAAAGCTAAATATTTATTATTGCTGAAGGTTGATCTTCACTTATTGGATTTCAACATGAAGTTGTGTAGATGCAAGAACATCAGTGGAAGGAAGAGTAAATAAAAATGGGTTGAAGAAGGACGTGATGAAAGTGGTGAGAGAAAGAGGAGGGAGGACAGCATTATGGGATAACAAGACAGATGAGGAGAGTAAAATGGGGAGGGCAAGATGGGACTGTAGGGAGGAGAGTTGGTGGTGGGGTGTGTGTGTGACGGTGAGGTTGGGCGTGTGTGACACATAACATTAGACAGGATCAGGTGAAAGCATCTTAGATACATGGCATCTCTCTGCATCCTGCATAATCCTAACGAGCCCTCTGATGCTGCAGCTCTGCTCT
This sequence comes from Atherinomorus stipes, assembly GCA_023101725.1. NCBI lineage: Eukaryota > Metazoa > Chordata > Actinopteri > Atheriniformes > Atherinidae > Atherinomorus > Atherinomorus stipes. The sequence continues at coordinate 203,690 of JALJCO010011700.1, forward strand.
AAGCTTGTGAGGTCCACCACACACACTCATGCACACAACTAGGTGTGTGTGTCCTGCACAAGTGGACCAACACGTGCACGCACATGAAATGTTTAGCAGACAGTCTTATATAATCATGCATGTACACCTTTCACATGGTTGCACAGAATTTTGTGAAAAGGCTGCCCGCCTCCACGCTGCTCCTCCACCCCCACAGCTTCCCTCCAACTCTGTTTTCTGGAAATGGCTGCAGCCTGATTATCAGATACGCACTCGTTTACTCATGTTTGCTAATAGAAAAGTCACTGACAGTGACATCATCCACCCCCAACCTCCTTTCTTTGATAGCTGCAGAAAAGAGAGCAGGACTATCTTGCTGTTGGTCACATGATGCTGTGTCAGTCTCTGAGTCAGCTCGTGCAGTCCCAAGCCAGGTTTCATACTGCTCAGAAGCAAAGAGAAGATCATTTCGCCTAGTTCAGAGGGTTTGTTTGGTTCAGTGACCTGCAGGATGTGTTGAGTTAAAAACTTCTAATTCTACACTGGAAAACATAGTTAAATGCTGTGATTTAAACCCACTTTGACTGATCTCACCTTGTTATTCCATCAGAGTTCCCTCGTGTGTTTTACACTGACCTCTGATAACTTTCCATAGATTTTTTGTGTGCTGTGTAGGTGAACGGATCAATAACAGAAATCACAAAAGTGGCAAAAGAGCATGTCTGACTATGAAAGAAAATAGCAGCAGTTATTTCATAAATTTGCTTTAGAGACTAAAGCACGTTTGCTCACTGTCACTGAAGTACTCAAGCAAAATGAGCTTATTTCATTCATTTTTCTTTAGAGATGCATTGATCTGCTTTTTGTGGGGCTCCAGTCCAATTCCAATATTTCTGCCGATACCAGTATTTTCTGATACCAACTGAGTTTACGTGAACGTGATTATCGTATCATAATTATTACTGTGGTTATTATTGAGTAAGGTTTCATTAAACTGTAGTAAACCACACACTTCTTAATGAGAGAGCAACTGATAAACAAAATAAATCCAATTTAAATATATTCCAAAATAAGATAAAAAAGCTTCTAAAGCAAATTAGATAACTCTTGTAGTTGCTTCATGATATTTATAGAAAAGTTAGTTATAATTTAGCAGTAAGAAATATTTTGTAATATTTAAAGTCCAAGACAATGTATTGTGTTGAAATGGAACCAGGATGTATGAGAATAATCTGGGAACACTAGATCCGATCCAGGAGAAAAGTCGCCATTTCCGCGTTTTGATGCCACAGAAAATGTTTATGTGGGTCCATTTAGTGTAGCCTTCACCTAAATTTACTCCAGCTATCGCTTTTCTTAGGTCATTTCTCTTCAGAGACAAATAACAATATCTCCAGGACTGTAAAGCAGCTGCTTGACTTGCTGACTCCACCATTTTTCCCAGTACAAGCCGAACTGTGTCGAACATACTGTACTGCCATATAGAGACCATATTTGGCAACCCCCAATGGCGGCGTGTATTGGCTTGTAGATGTAAACAAAACGCCATCGTTGAACCTGTTAAAATTTATTTATATATATTTTCAGGCTGAATATAATTTTTAAAGGACATGCTGTACTTTCATTCTGCACCCCTCCAAAAGGTATTATTCAAGAGGTATTATTTCTTAAAAAAATATAGCTTTTAATAAAAATGTTCCATAGTCAACTGTTAAATTATATTACAGCCTAAATAAAAAGAAAAAAGGGTATTTGAAGCACATTTATCTATTTTACTTTTTTTTTTTTTTAGTTTATTTACATATTTGCTGTTTATTTCACATCATTCATCTATAAATTAATCATTTGTATTTTATTTTCATTGCTTCATTTAATTTCTCATGTTTACTCATGTGGCTCTCTGGCTTTCGCTGATGACAGTGGTACCCCTACACTGAGGGGAGTGGTGGGCCACCACAGTTATAGATTGTTGGCACCACACCTTTAAAATGCAGAGAATTTGTGTTTCACATGGACAACATCAAAATCCAGATACGCAGCTGCGGTAGGATCATTGCTGTGAACGCATCTGCTCTGCATGTGAACGCAGCATGCAGAGAGGCGGGGCTGATGGAACCCAGCGCACACGAACCTGTGAATTGGCCATAAGGTTTGAAAGATATCATATACTTCATAAATAGGAAGGATACAGTGTTCCAAGAGAGAGAGACAGGCCAGAATGATGAATTTGAACAACTTTTCTGTGGATTAATCTCATCAGTTTAATCATTTATTACCAATTAAAAGTTGCTAATTCGATTCCCGGCTGGGGAGGGGTTTGAACAATTCCAACAGTGGCCTCCCTGTGTGGAGTTTTCATGTTCTCCCCATGTATGCATGGGTTCTCTCCGGGTACTCCGGCTTCCTCCCACCGTCCAAGGACATGTTGTTAAGTTAATTGATCACTCTAAATTGTCCCTAGGGGTGAATGTGAGTGTGAATGGTTGTCTGTCTCTCTGTGTTGACCCTGCGACAGACTGACAACCTGTCCAGGGTGTACCTGCCTCTCGCCTGATAATAGCTGGGATAGGCCCCAGCAACCCCCGCGACCCTGAACTGGATAAGCGGTACAGAAAATGACTGACTAGTTTTAATATGATGGAAACATACAAAGCTAAAGATTAGCAGGTTGTGTATAAACAGGCATAAATGTTTGTGTGTGTGCATGCATGTGTTTATTTACATACAAAACAGTAGAAACCAATTTATTTTTGTGTATTTAAAGGGGCAGGATTAAATAAGTTAGACTTCTTCCTACTCCTTTTTGAACATGCTGATTTATTATTATCATAATTATTATTCTTTTCTTATTCTTCTTATTATTGTTTTTTGCTTAGTTGTTGAATATTTTTGTTGTAATTGATATCACATCATGTTGTTCCATTTCTTTATTTCTATTTTTCCCCACAACTTGCTAAAAACCCCCAAAATGACAGAGGAAAAATGAAATAAACATTCTTTTCAAACTCCTTTTTCATCATGTTAGTCACATAATGAGTCATTGAGCTTTAAAAGATGAAATGTCAGTGGACAGTTCACTTCATAAATTACAGCATTACTGTAAAACAGTGCATCTAATGCTGGAAGCACTTTCAGAGTTTCTTTTTCTTCACCTGAATTCGTACAAGTTAATTCCCCCACATTTCACCGAGGAGTTTGTGCATGTTGAAGCAGTGGAGTCGTTCAGTTTGTGGCTTCACAGATAAGAGGGCCGGTATGCATGTGGTTCCAGTGATTTGCTCACATCCTTGTCATGTTTGCAGCGGTGTTCGTTCAGCTGTGAGAGCCTCCCACTGAATACTCACATCACTCCAGTCATCTTTTTGGTTTTTTTTTTTTTTTCAAAATATTCGAAAAACAGGTTGACAGAAATATTGATGCTGAATAAAAAGATCTGTGCTACAGAAATTTCTGCTGGTCTGTGTTATGAGGTCACTGGATCTGCATCACAGCAAGAATTTGCCAGAATGGTGATAAGGCAGTCACCATTAAGACATTTATAAACCACTAAAAAAATGTAGCTATGGCAGTGCTCCGCCCTGAAACTTTTACCACACATACCACTCATTCTTGTTTTTGTAGACAGGGAAGTAACCTGTACTGTAATTCAGGTGAAGCAGTCTGTTTTGAATGGTCCTCCTTACTTTTTGCCTTATGGTAACAGGGATATATTTACTCTCATACTGTACATGATACAACAAAGCAATGAAGTTCTTTCCCAAAATTTTTTTCAAATAACGTGTCTGTGTAATAGAAATCTGCCCAATTCCAGTGTGTGATTTCCAGCAGAGCAGTCTTTACCGTGCTTTATTTAACTGGTATCACCATGAAACTTTCCTGGTTTATCCCTCACATTAGGATTATCATTTTTTTGTATTGCAAGTTTTCTGAAATTTTATGTTTAAATATGCAAATGAGGTGTTATATAGCCAAAAATGTGCTAATTTGCAAACTGCACATTTCTAGGAAAAACATGTAAACACGAGGTTAAGCCAGGTTCAAAGTTTCTTTTGAATTTTGGTCACATATTAAAGTCAAAAGTTTTTACAGAGGGGGTTTTGATCATTTCACAATTTAGAATATACTGTCAACAACCCCCCAAAAAACTCATTTTTTGGCATATTTTTCAAATCAAATCAAATAAAACTTTATTTACAAAGTGCCTTTTCTGCCAAAGGCAACCCAAAGTGTTTTGCATGACAATAAAAACTAATGCATTTTAAAATAAAAGCAAGCCTCCACACACCCAAGCACAGAACACAGCACACGTAACCGTAAGATTTGCACAGTCTCTGCAGCCCTGAGGTTCTCTGGCAGGCTGTTCCACAGACGAGGACCGTAGTGGTGGAACGCGGCTTCACCGTGAGTTTTAGTTCTCACCTGAGGAACAATTAAAAGGCTGGAACCAGAGGACCTCAGGGTCCGCGAGGGTTCATATTTTAAAAGCAAGTCAGATAAATAAGAAGGCCCAAGACCATTAAGACATTTATAAACCACTAAAAGAAGCTTAAAATCAATCCTGAAACGCACGGGAGCCAATGCAGTGATTTTAAAACTGGTGTAATGTGTTCCCTCCCTCTGGTCCATGTCAGAACTCGTGCCACTGAGTTCTGCAACAACTGTAAGCTGGAAACAGAGTTTTGTGTTCTATAAATGCTCTATAAATCAGGCTGTGAATGAGATATCAAAAAATCCTTCTGTAGAAACAGTCAGGAGCAAAACTTAAAAGTTTGGTGTCTGTAATTGCTCCTGAAGTGGAGATTTTTTTTTACCCAGAATAAGAAGAAAAAGCTCATTTTGAGAAAACAGCCTTTAAAGTTTGGATTGTAAAATTCTCCACATTTTTGTTTTATAACACTATTTACAGACATCAAATCCAATCAGATTCATGAGCTGGAAATATCAAGTTTGGTTGAGATGACATCATTCAGGAAAAAGAGACATTTCTAACGATACCAGACATGACGGGGTTCAGACGAGCACCTCGGTGCTGCGCTCCGTTTAAAAACACCAACTTCAGCTGCATTTGATGGGATTTGGGTGCATCAGACAAAGTATCATGAAATAAACTCCTAAAATGTTTACTTTTGATGGTTTTTCACACTCGTCTGAAAAAAAAACATCTTGAAGGAGGGAAAAAAACAAACATCTCAAAATTGACCAGGTGATGAAAAAACGGGGTTTTTACCTGTAGTGCCTCCCCTTAAGACAATTTCTTGCTAAGATGAAGTGTTTTCTTACACGTTTGTCCACCATCCTTAACCCCCCAGAGTCTAACGTGGAAACCGTGTTGAAGGACAAACTCTTCGCCCTGATCAGATGACACTCATTTAAAACATGTCAGCCAACGCTTCCCCGCCGGCCACGTTTTGTCTGCCATATTCCTGTCATGTCTTTCGCTTCTTTGTCATATGTCAACCCTGTTTGTTCTGATGTACATCAGTCTGTGTCTCGCAGCCTTCCTGTATGTAGACAGACAGATAAATCTAGTGCTAACTAACGAATGATGCCAGAATCTGGATTTGGCTGAAGCTGAATGAATAAGAGCTGTGTGCAACGTGAGGAACAGTGAATCCAAGTGTCCGGTGCATGCCAGACAGATGCAGCAGACGGACGGTCTGTGTTCCTCTCCAGCAGATTGGAAGAGAAGGAGGCAGAGGTTTGGATGTGGAAACAGCTGGTGACTAAATAAAGAGGGATTTGGGATGATGGGAGACATTAATGCAGGGAGACAGGAAAGAGAGCTCAGAAACAACAGGTGAAGGTTTCTAGACCCTCATACAAGACCTGACTGAAATTACTACTGTTTGTGCATGATATCAGACTTAAGCATTTTTTAAAATATTAATCATTAAAGGTACAGTATGTCAAAAATCAAAGGTCAATGGCAGAAAAATGTGATATATAATTCAAAACTGTGTTTCTATTGATGTGTAATGGCTGCACTAGAATAGCTGTTATGTGTTTATTTTCATAAATTGAGTCATTTATATCTACATGCTGGCAGGTGCACATAACATGGAGGCTGCCATATTTGTTCTGCCATTTTTACTACAGTGCCCCTGAATAAACAAAACAATGTATGTAAAGTCAGAACCTCTGAACTTTAAAACTGCTGTACCAGCTTTGTTTAATGGGAGTTAGAGACTGTTTGGGATCAGTAATGCCTTAAAAGACATTCAAAGTAGTTACTCATCGTACAGTCATAGCTACACAAAGATGAAAATATCTTTATGTCTGGGAGAATTTTGGCCACTAACAGCCACCATACATTCACAACAGTGCTTGGAATATGAAGTAATTTGAAAGAAAACATCTTTTATTTCAAATACCCATCTTTACCACTGGATGTCAGTAATTCCTACATACTGTACCTTTAAATCTGACCCATTGTACTGCTGAACTGGAATCACTGTTGGCTGTGACACTGCTTCCCATCCAAAAATATTTTTCTTTGGCTTTGCAACTTTGAATATTTGATTCTGTAAGAAGACATTTCAGTAAGGACGTGGTGGAAGTCTAAACTGCAGATGCATGCAGGTGTTCGTCGGGAGGCAAGCATCAAATATGCAATTAAAGACCAGATGATAGGAGAGTAAATTCGTATTTGCTTCATTATTGGATCCGGGTTTTAGAGTGAAGATACAGTAGTTTCTGTAAAGTGAAATTTATGATGGAAGCTTAGACCAAAGCTTCACCTTTAGCTAAACCTGCTCTCTCAGAGCCAATAAGACCAGAGATGATTCAACATGAAGTTGGCTGCTTTAAGAGTTGGACAGCAAAATTGATAGTGCTTTAATGTTTGGCTAATTAATGAATAAGAATGTGTCTTTTTTGTTATCAGATTTTACCTAACACATGTATTGTACGCATCTGCTTTGCATAACTTGCTCAACACATTGCATCACAGTAACATTAGCATAGCATTGGAGCTGAGCAAAGCATGTCTTTTTATACTTTTTCTGCTGCTTTGCATCAGTTTTAAGATGATATAAAACACATGCAGATGCGACTGTAACCGAAACTGGAAAATCAATAATTACTGACAGAGGCGTAGGCTGCAAACTCCCGATTATATAGATACCACATCAGTGCAGAGTCGTTCATGTCCTCATTGCAATGCATCTCAAAAGGATTAGATTTCCACACCTGTGCTATTATTTTTCGATTTTTATATGGCATACTTTTATTCCTACATCCTGACTTATTTACAAAATGCGACTCATATAAAAAGTTAAATGACAAGACATTGACAAGAGATTCTGTATCGAAATGTGGCTTCATTTCGGCCGTGCAGCATGCTAAAATGTTTTTATAATTATCCCACCATGCAGTTATTAAATAATTACCATCTTAGTTTAATGTGTTGCAGTTGTGCTTTAAAGTTTACATACCCTTCCAATAAAGACAGAAAAAAATAGCTGCTAGTGAAATAAGTTGAAATTTCTAAAAGTAACAATGAATCAAACATTTGTTAGTATTATGACATTGATTTTGTATTGAGGTTGAACAGAAATATAAAAAAACAAACAAACAAAAAAAAATAAAACAAGTATACAAGCCTGAAGGGGCTCCTGAGCTAAAATGTAAAGCAACACTTTGAGGTTATCACTGTTTCCTGTCACATCAAGACTTCTGCACCTGTTCATGGACTGTTCATGAGCAAAGTGCTTAAGTTTGGTTTGTTTGTTTTATTATTATTTTTCCAAACAAAAATTCAAAACAATATCTTTTTTTTTTTTTAAATAAATTATAATTTAGTTAAAATATATATATATTTTAACTTTTTTCTTTTTGTATTATCTGAATCACTAATGGGAATTTAGCTGTTTTGTTTTTTTTAAAATGGGAGGGCATGTAAACTTTCAAGCTCAACTGTAGTATAACTTTGGACAATCAGCAATAAATAAAATGGCGGCTGTAGCTCAGGTGGAAGAGCAGTCGTCTTTCAACCGGAGGGTTGTGGGATCAATTCCAGGCTTCCCCAGACTACATGCCGAAGTGTCCTTGGGCAAGACACTGAACCCCAAGTTGCCTCCCAATGTGCCTATCGGGGTATGAATGTGTGTGTGACGGGGTGGATGTGAGATGTAGTGTAAAGCGCTTTGAGCGGTTAGTATGACTGGAAAAGCGCTATATAAGTACAGTCCATTTACCATTTACCATAAATATATCGGGATGATGTAAGAGTTGTGCAGGTTTTTGGTCATATAGCAAAGCACTAAACAATGGAGGTTGTCTTCTCATGGTTTCATGCAAAAAGTCAAAGGATTACTTTGGTTTTTAGTGAGTCTAACAAAGTTCAATACCCTTTGTAGTTGTCAATCATTACACATGTTAAAATTTTATATTTCTGTGACTTCATTCTGTATTACGAAAGAGGACTAAGAGAGAGAGAGAGGAGTAGAGATTTATATGGCCATTTCAGATATCCAATGTTCCTATAGTCATTCTGAACTGCTAATCTGTGGGGCAGAGAGAAAAGCTGCTGCAGACATGGATTAGCAAAGACAGTAGTGAGGCTAAATCTTGTAGAAACTGTGCAATAAGAAGTGCCACCAACAGCGAGAGGTGAGGTTTTTTAAGTCTCTGCTGGTCTGTAAGAGCAGTCAAATGTCATCTATGCACAGTTATAGAAGCCCAGGGCTGATACAGTAGATAGTACGGTAAACACAGTTATCCCCGTATGTGATATTCAGAAGCATACGGATGATGGGGTTTGTGAAGCTGCCTCTCTGTGATGAGTGTAAATCACTGGTTTGATCACAATACAATATATCAATACAATGGATAGCGATTTGATGTTTGTAGATATCTGAAATTCAGTCATGATACGATTTTGATTACAATTGGATATCCATATGAAACGCTATGAAACAATATTACATCGTGGTTATTGTTTTCTTAGCATATCTGTTACTGTCTACTTGAAAGTGCATATGCAGTACAATCTCCCTGTATCATATCTATCTACTGCACACTGCACATCAACATGAGAATCGATTTTGGATCGATACATCGATCTATATCGGTGTATCGATACAGATTGATATGTTGTTACACCCTTACAAGCCATAGATTCATTTTAACAGACTGACATTTATAATCACGGCCGTTCATTTTAACTTTCACCCAAAGCAGTCACAACTTTAATAGTTTCCTTAAAGGGGAAGTTCAGATTTTTTGACATAGGGCCTCATTTACAATTGAGCCAGAATACTACTTATCACTGAAGACAGTTTCAACATATTTCATCCCATTATTCTAGTTCCAGGAGGTTGCTGATGCTAATGCTAGTGGAAGTCAATAGGAATCTGCTAGCCTGTCTTTAAAACCAATCTTATCCACTCCACAGAAGATCCGAGGCAAATCAGCAAGTCTATCTGTGTAAATGCTGTCTTAAACTGGTAAACTTGTGTGTTAAACAAGTAAAACTAGCCTTGTATGACAAATTTTGCATTACATATTGAGGAACTAGTTTCTTACCAGCCTACTACCTTTGCCAGTGTATTTCGGTTCATAGAGACATGGTGACAGTTAGTTTGATGGAAAAAGTTTGAAATCATCTTCAAAATCTGACAAATCTTCATGTCTATTAGAAGTGGCCATATTTTAGACTTTATATTTGTGTAATCAAATTCCTTCATGCACAAAGCAGCAGATGACATCACTCTGCTGCCAAATACAGGAAGTAAAACTTTGTAAAGTGTCTCAGCAGCAACAATCAAATTGCAACGTAATGCAGGTTAGTTTTCATTTGTAGCATTATTCTATTAACACGGCATTTATACAGATAGTCTGAGGTTAGAAATGATTTGCCTCGGATGTTCTGTGGAGTGAATAAGATTGTTATTAATGACAGGCTAGCAGATTCCTATTTACTTGCACTAGCAATAGCACTGGCAACCCACTGGAACTAGAAAAACGGAATGAAATATGTTGAAACCGTCTTCAGTGACAAGTAGCATTCTGGCTCACTTGAAAATTAGGCCCTATGTCAAAAATCCTGAACTTCCCCTTTAAGATTGTTGGCTGACTTGTTTTAAACTGTGGTCAGAATAATACCCTCATATACCATGGTCTTCAGCCCTCAGGAACATCTGGAGCAATGCTGAACATCTGTCTTCTGTCTTTTCAGTGTGTGATTATCGTGCTACACCATTGGCATGGTCAGATCCACTCAACTTTACTTCTTTTTTCAGTGGATTCAGCTAATTTGAATCAGTGTCTGTCAAAGAAAGAATTAATTGTGGTTGTTCATTGCTGTTGGATAGGCCACAATTTCACAGCCTCAGTGCAGTTTCTCCTTATTTTTCGTCCCTGCCTCTTACGTCATCTTCCACTGCAGACAAGCCAAGCATTTGCCGGAAGCAACGTTTTCATCAATTATATCCTTAAACTACACACAAACATGCACAGTAGGTGAATAGCACCGGTGTAACAACCAAGCATTGCTTTATTTACATTTCTATGTTTCCCTTGTTGCATACTATAAGTAAACTACTGACCCTTTCTGCTTCTGGAGAATTACATCCTCTTGGAAAAGTATGTACTGGTCTTTGTTTCAGATACATGACACAAGAAGACCCAGCAGGTATGTCCTTTCATCACTGCTGGTACTTGACTTTGGCCTGGTGTGTAAGAGTGTAAGATTTCCCAAATGAGTCTGATAATGTGTGAAAAAAATGATACAATTAACTGTCTTTTCAACATGGCCAACAGTTTTCTCCAATCGAGTCCATAGCATTTGTAATGACTATACATACAACGGCTGCTGCCTGATGAATTTCTCCTTGTTCCCCATGCAAATCATCATGCTCCAACACTCGGATGGGGTTGGCCTGGTGCGCTACGCCTTTGTCTCCCCCGCCTTCTGATTGGCTGCCACATAAATGAAGAGGATAAATGTTTTCTGGTGGATTCAGTTCACTGCTGTGACAAAGCACCTACATGCCCAAAATAATCTTCTCTCACCGGTATAATGCTGAATTCGAATTTTTAACATGGTATTTGTAATAACTTAGTTATTTATGCAGTAATTAAGGAATGGATGTGTTAATTTCACAGATTAATCTCTTTGCAATAATGTGTTAATGTTGACAGCCCCCAAAATTCCAACTTAATCCTGACCCCCAGTTTGAAATCCCCTGCTGCAGACTGTTTGCCTTTGCTTGCTTATATCAGGCTCTGTAATTACCTTCACCAAGGAGGTTATGTTTTTGGTTTCGTTGGTTTGGCTGTCTGTCAGCAGGGCTGCTCGATTATGGAAAAAAATCATTATCACAATAATTTTACTCAATATTGAAATCACGATTATTTAAATGATTATTTTTTAGTTACACGATGCATTTATTCAGCATTTTTCTTTCTGTCAAAAAACACTTATTTATCATTTACACAAAATGTTCAAATTGGAAATAAATGTAGGCTACAAACATGAACCTGACAGCTGAATGAAGGAGTTGCGCTTGTAATCTTTCACTGGAGCGCTAAGCCCAAAGTCAAAAATGGTTCAAAAAATGTTCAAATAGGCAGCACATCACAGATCTCAAATTATTGAGGACAGAGAAATGCCAGGCATTTCTCTGTCCTCAATAATTTGAGATCTGTGATGTGCTGCCTATTTGAACATTTCTTGAACCTGACAGCTGTTATGCAATGTATAAAACATTAAATGAATAAATTAAATATATGGCATAGAAAAACATAAATGTGTCCAAAATAAACTATGTATAAAGCTGTTTTTGCAATTTCTCTATATATGAAGGCTAAATAAATATACTAATTTATATTAAAAATATTTCAAAATGAACTTTGTTAAGCTTTAGTGCTTCGGCTGCCTGAGAGTAGGTTGCGGCAGGACTGCGTGGAAGGGAATGTATTGCACATGCCCGTCTCTATCAGATATTTTGGAAAGAAAAATAAGTAAAAAAAAAAAAAGTTCTGAATGGATCGGCCTGAAACGAGCCGTGTGCCTCAGGCAAAGGACAGACCCATTAAATTATGGCGGTGATCCAGATCACCTTCTGGATCCAGGATTTTTTGAAGGATTCTTTATCATTGTGATAAGAAATTTTGGAATCTTTGCATGTAACTCTATACATGGCCTGAGTGTTTGGAAAAAAATGACAAGAAAGGATGTCAATGAGTTTTATGTTTCGAAAGTTGATCCGGATCCAGAAAAAAAATTCCGGATACTATGATCCAGAACACAAAAATAAGGGAGTTGTTGGAATTTTCAATGCTGAAAGGTAACAAATGAAGATACAGACATGCAACTAACACCAAAATTGTAGCCAAGACTGCTGAATCAGGAGTACTGTATGTCAATGGAATTGACACATCTTCAATAGCAACGGAGCTAGATCCAGAAGAACTTGGCTCACTTTGTGTTTGACTGTTAAAGGTCTAGTTTTCCTGTGTTAGTTTGTAAAGCTGATATGGCTCCTCTTTAATTTGTCTTTTGTTTGGTTTGTAGTTATTGTGTTTTGGGAGATTGGGGAAAATTAGGTTCATAACTTTGTGATCGGTAGTTTTTTAGTTGTTGGTGCTTCTTCTCCTTTTGTTTGGCTTTGTAGCTTTTTAGGTCAGGTTTGTGTTTCTTCACCTCCCTTGTTTTGCCCAGAGTACTGACTGGTCTTTAGGTCCTTGTTTTGGTCCTCTCATTGGTTTAAGCAGCACCTGTAATCCCAACTCCTTGAGTTTGTCTTTGTCTTATACCACCTTTATTCCCTAGCTGAATTGGATCATAACAAAAAACTTCAACATCAGCAGCAACCACACAGTTTTGATTTGAGCAGCAGCATCTTTCTGGGAGGTAAAATAACTTCCCGAGTACCGTAGCTAATTTAGATCTTAGGATGTAAATGCATTGAGTATCCCCAACAAACCCAAGTTATCTGAGTATTGTTCCTGCAAAGGAAACGCTGCAGAGTTCACCTGCATCAGGTTAAGATTTGTCTGGGTTTTAGTCTAAATAAAAATAAGAGGATAATGTGGGTGTATTGGATTTTATAGCACCTTAAAGTTGTCGTTGCACACCTTTAGGATCCTTTCATCTGGGATAAAACCTAATTGTCACAGTTACATCCAGTTTTTGCTGCTGCTCCACTGGTTGCATCACTGAGCTCTTTTTGATAGAGGCTAATCCCTCAAGCATGCACACTCAATGAGCCACTTCCAGCTGAGTGGCAGGTTTTCACTATGGGGGGCTGAAGCTGCAGGAAGATGAAGACTTTCCCCTCTTCATCTCCTCTCCACTACCTCCTTTCTTCTCTGTTCACATTTCCCCCTCACTGCTTCTCCTCTGTATCCAGCCAATCCAGTGCACTTGGGGTGCTGGGAACAGGTGTTGTTCCTCAGTAAGGGGCCACTTTTGAAGGAGACGTTTGGAACGAAGTTGGCATGGAGATTACTGGGAAATCAGGTCAGCATCCTTAACTTGCAATCACAAACATAACTGCACACCACCAAGAGTGTCTAAAAATAACAGGGACAGAGAAATAAAGGAAGTAAAAGTATTTGCTGAAGTAGAGGATGTGATAAGCATAAGGGTGGCCTGGAGAGAAACAGATATGGAGGAAGATAAGAGATGTACATGAAGGCAGACAAGGGAAGTAAAGAGTAGAAGGAGATGGTGGTGGAAAATGAGAAGATGAGGATGGAATGAGAAAAGCTGGCTGGATGGGGCAAACAATATCCCCAATGATTGTCCCTGCCACACCTTATTAAGGCATCACATTGTATTTCTCCCTCCTCACCCTCTCCTCTTTCCCCAGGCGCTGACACACTGTGTTCCTGACAAACACAGTGGGGGGGCATGAAGAAAAGAGCAGAGGAGCTGTGGAACGGCAGCTGCGGGACGCGGTGCTATATTGTTCAGGCTGAAAACACGGTCACGCAGGGTGGGCAAAGAAGAAACTCGCCCCACAACAGAGGAGGGGGGAAAATACCTACTGTAGAGGGGGATTAGCTCGCACAGTAGGAAGGAGGGAATCAATATAAACTGAGTTAGACCACGTCAGAGTATTTTCCAAAACTTAGTGTTTGCTTCGACTTGCCTGGATATACTGGAGGCTCAAATATAACAGGCTGCTACTGTAGAAGTGCAGATTGCTATTTTTAGCCATCAGTATTTTGCCTTTAACACAAGAGTCCTTTTTTGGAACTTATACAGTATAGCATCCATCCATCCCTCCCTCCCTCCCTCCCTCCCTCCATCCATTCATCCATCCATCCCTCCATCCATCCATCCATCCATCCATCCATCCATTCATCCATCCATCCATCCATCCCTCCATCCATCCATCCATCCATCCCTCCATCCATCCATCCATCCATCCATTCATCCATCCATCCATCCCTCCATCCATCCCTCCATCCATCCATCCATCCATCCCTCCATCCCTCCATCCATCCCTCCATCCCTCCCTCCCTCCCTTCCTCCCTCCATCTCTCCCAGCCCAAGAAGCCAGATCTTCAATTTCATAACACTCCCCAAAAAGCTACTGGCTCTCGCTAGTTCTGGAAATGAAGGGCCAAATTGGCAGCACGGCACATCGCTGAGCTGTCAAACACAAATCAAGCTGATTGCAACTTATACAGCAGTCATTCACACCTTTAGCAAGCAGTGAAACCCTTTATAATTAATTAGTATGAGGACTGAGAATATGTTTAAAAGGCTGAAAGGCCAAACGTTTTAGGGAAACAAGGCCAGGAGTTCATTGGTCTAGACTTATAGTTAGGCTGTGTCTAAGATCTGAAATTATTTAGTCAACTGGTATGCAAACAGGAAAATGGAACTGAGGCCTAATTTAGTCAAGTTCATGCTTTAAGGCAGCGTCTCTCATTTCCAGTCCTCAGACTCACTGCCCTGCATGTCTTCATGTGTTCCTACCCCAACACACCTGATTATGAGGAATGAAGTTTCTCATCAAGTTCTTTGCACGCCTGTTAATGAGCCATTCATTTGATTCAGGTGTGTGAGAGTAGAGCTGCCTAGAAGACATGCAAGGCAGTGGGCCATGAGGACTGGAACTGAGAAACGCTGCTTTAAAGGATAACTTCCTTTTTTTTTCAACCTGGACCTTATTTCTAGGAGTATATATGTGCATTTACTCACTGGTAAAGTTTCTGCATCACTTTGAGTCCTTTGGAAGATATTACGTTCACTCGCCCATCTGTGGACATCCTGTAAAATGGTGGAGACGGGGCAGCCACTATATAAGACATTATCTGCAGCAAAACTCCTTTATTTCGTCAATGCTTTAAGTAGAATGATCGAACGAACGAGTACTATTGTCCTGTGAGTTCAGAGTTTTGCACATTGTGTTTTTGTTGTTGTCTGAATAGCGAGCTGCTCTTCTCAGCTGGACTACGGAAGTGCGCATCGTGAACGCGCGAACACCCTGATAACTAACGGAAAGTTAAATCTAAACTCAAAGGACAATAGTACTTGTTCGTTCGTTCATTCTACTTAAAGTATTAATGAAATTAAGGAGTTTTGCTGCAGATAATGTCTTATATAGTGGCTGCCACCATATCACCATTTTATAGGATGTCCAGCGAACAGCGACTTAATGTAATATCTTCCGAAGGACTCAAAGTGATGCAGAAACTTTACCAGTGAGTAAATGCACATATATACTCCTAGAAATAAGGTCCAGGTTAAAAAAAAAAGGAGACTTATCCTTTAAGGGAAGCTAAAAGGCTGCATTTGCTTCAAAATACTGGAATAAACTTGTCACTGTGGTCATTTTTAACACATTTATCTGTAGAAATGCTGCATAGGAGGCGGTTTATGGTTTTTGTTAAGTTTCTTGCAATTTATCTGGGTATATTTGCTTACTGTACTTTCAAGAAAGTAAAGTTTGTTGTTTGTCCCAGTGTTTTTTATGCTAAGTAAATAATTATTAAAAATCGTCACTGAAAGAAGAGAGGAGAAGAAAAAGAGAAAGGGACAGAGGAAAAGATAAGACAAGAAACCAGAAGAGACTCTTTTACAGGCCGGGGAGCTCATACTGTAAAGGTACAATGCAAGATTGATGCTGAATTAACCGTCGATAGGGGTGCATCACTGAGAAAATCTGCAAAAGTTCTGTAGTGCATCATTAAAGGGCACATAGAGGTGGTGCACAGTTACATGCCCCTTTTCCACCAGCACCTGCCTACCCTGCTTGACTCTGCTTGGCTCTAGGTGGTGACCCAGCTGGTTTTCCATCACCATCTGAAATACGTGGATGTGGGTGGGGTCTGTTGTTTTTTTTCTTTTCTTTTTTCTGGAAAGGGGGGCGGAGTAAGTCATTGGGTTGGGAGTTGCTATCTACTGTAGTGACATCACTGATGACTTGTCAGGGGAAACCACTCCCTCACCAATCAGTGTCCTCCAGTCTGTAGACGTCTCGTCAGCACTGCAAAAGTACCCACTCAGCCCGGGAAAGCCCCAGTGGAAAACCCCACAGCCTGAGTGGAGGCGAGCTGAGTAGGTGCCAGTGGAAAAGGGGCAATATGTGTAGTGTACCTGAGATCGCTGGATTTATTTGCAAATAAAAACATGTTTATGTCTGGAAGAATTTTGGCTACTGTAGGCCACCATCCCTTCACAGCTGTGCTTTGCATTCGAAGTCATTAGGTATGTCTCATTTCAGGGTCAGCGCACTTCAGAACAAAGCAGCTTTCAGAAACTGAAATGGGAAAGCCTAGCCTATGAGAATTTCCCATAGTGCTCCAGTCCTGTTTCCCAGCAACTGCAGATTCGACAGCCATAGTGACGGCATTTTTTTCTGCAAATTTCTTTAGATATTATAAATCAGAGTTGTGAATTTTATTTCTTTTTATTTATCTGTCATCACCTGAACATTAACACCACATTTACCAATCACTGACACCAGAATAAAGTAAAAAAAATGCATTTTCTGAGGCACAAAATTCTCATTTTTAGCTTGAGTGCATATTTTTCAATTTTCCACAGAGACTTTTGATTGTTTCTAGTTGGTAAAAGCTTCATTTGACACTTAAAATTGACAAATATATCCAAATGCTATACCCGTTGTTCTATTGTTGAGTCCATCTTTACCGTGTTATATCAGTAATTCTTACACAATGTATCTTTAAAATATGATAACATATAGAATTTTTATATTCATGCATTTATTCATGTATTCGATTATTAATTTAGAAATTATTTACATAAATAAATAAATGTAAAAATACATCAATGAATGTAGAAAAAACTGGTTTTAGAAAACAGTCAGTGGCCTAAGAGATTGTACAAGTTTTGAATTTTCCAACTCTAAAACTTTGGGGAATGAAAGACAGCTTAGTCTGTTTGGGTTTTGATTTTTGACCAATGAACAGATAACAGACTTGAATCAGACCTGAGTGAATTTTGTATATAAAGTCGAACAAAGTCTTGCATATCAGTTATCTTAAGCACAATTACTATTTTTAGGAGATATTTGTTATTCCTTGTGCAGCTGCTGAGGGGAAAGTAATTTGTTTCATCTAGAGGTTGTTGGATCTCAGTTTAGAGCTGAAACGATGCTGATTTGACACGGCATTATGATAAGACATCAGGAAGGCACATGGTATCAGCTTATCAGCCCACACAGCTCATTATTTATATTCAGCCCAGTTCCTGCCTTCACTGGTAAGTTTAGTCAATTTTTCCATTTTAGGGGGGAAAAGAAACCTGAATCTTTTCAGAATGGGTGAAATTCAGCAAAATCCCTCTTACCTGCAGTATAGACAGACTGCATGACTCCAGCTTCCTGTGCAGTTAGCTAATGGTAATGAGGATTCGGAAGGATGGATGATGGTAACACGCTCCATGGGAGGGAATTAGCATTAAGCATTTCAACTTTCCCTGTGAGGCAGTGGCCCTTTTATCCCGTCATTATTGGCAGAGACAATGGTGTGGTTAATCTTTTTTTAGACAACACAGTGGAGGGCCAGGAGGGAGGGAGGAGCTGTCCAATAATCTCATCAGAGACCAGAGGACATACACCGTGATTAGGAGAGGGAGAGGAGTTCCTCCCATACGTGTTGAATCACCCAGCTCTCCTGGACTAGCTCAGGGCTCCCCACTCCCGTTAGCCGATCCTCCCCATTTCTATGTGTCTCAGTGTGTGAGCTCAAATGACAGCATGCAGACATGTGTCTTCTGTGTGTGAATTCAAACATAACTGCATTAAGGAAAGGTTCAATGTGTCAAAACAGCTGTCACAAGTACAGTGTACATGTAAGGTGGATGTGTGAAAAGGACTAAATGGTGTTAGCTATGATGCTATGAAGTGGAGAAGCAACAATCAGTAATTTTGTGAACATCTTTACAGATTTCTCTGTATTACAATATATTTATACAAAAATACAATGTGTATGTACAGTATGGTCCAAAAGTTTAGACACATTCCTGAAAAAGGGAATAATAACTTTAAAAAAATTACTAAATTATTGTTCAGTGACTTAAAACATTAATTTTGAATTGTGGGTTTTAAAAAATAATTTAGAAAAAAAACCCAAAACAAGCTGTCCAAGACAAATTAAAGCACCTTGCTTTAATTTGTCTCGCTATTCAGACCAATTTACCTGGTGCAGAAGTCTGATTGGCTGTTACAGAAAACACATGAGTGCAGTGGGGATGTAGAGATTCAGATATTTGAATCGGTGGCCCGACACAGACGCGTGAGATGCGACTGCATTGGTAAAAACCCACGGTTACACCAGTTATTACAGTTTGTCTCTTCTTCACCCATATTTCCGAGGTGCCTTGAACATACCATCACTATCTTTTAATTTTCGGCCCATACTCTAAATACCAGTGATAATTTAGTGAACAGTGGTCTTATTGGCTATATGAGAACAAACGATGTTTGCGACTTGGTCACATTCATTTCTATACACTGCTGTACAGCTAAAGATACTAATCAGCCACAATGGTTATAACTTGATTTTTCTGTGATTAGATTGAGATCAATAGAGTAGAAGCCAAGTCAAACCCTTAAACTCATGTTTATACTCCATATTTTTCCTCTGTAGTGTTGCAGGTTGCATGAATCTGCTCAAAGAGGCGCCTGTGATCAGGGAGGTGTGCATGATGAGTAACCTGCTGATGAATCCATGCTCACCTCACAGCTACAGTTAAGTAGTGAACGGCAGGAGCGTAAATTAATGTAAGGGGAGTTCAAAACCTTAGCTTTTGGCATTAGCTGTGTTCTCAGGTCAGAAAAACTCATTTGACCCTAATAACTATGGAAGAAAATGTTTGAGTTGATCCTGGAGCCTGCATACGGCAGTGTTTTAATGCTCCAGAGGGCAGAAAAGAAGTTCTTCTAATAAGCTGGTCAATGGAAATTCACTGGCAAGCTGTGTGATGTTTAAGTGGTCCTATGGAGCCCAAAGGCCACTGGAAGACATTCCACAGCCATTTCTGTATAATTAGGAATTTATCAAAGCACCCATTTTAACATCAAAAGACATTACATTGGTTGTGAGCCCTACGGTTAGGAAACTGTGTCATAGTATTGAGAACTGCAGCATAAAATCCAGCTATAAGCACATCCTGAATGTATTCTGTGGAGTGTGTATAGGAACATTGTATGAACAGATCGTCAGGCTATGAACAGATTTCATAATTTCAGTGTCTTTATAAGTGTTTGTGTCAGTCCGCGCTAATATGTGGGAGTAACGTGTAAATGTGCACATGGGCACCAATTGCTTGGAAGCAGAAGTCTCTGATACAGTATGGACGCAGTCACATCGAAGACAGTTTTTTCCCCTGACTATTTTTAGAAGTGCATGCATCTTGGCTGTGCCACTCACTTCTTAATCTGTGAAGTCTCTCTGTGTCTGCGGCAAATCAAATGTACACTCACGCACTGAAACACCTGCAGCTCTTTTTTTGTTTTGTTGGATGCCTTTGTCTTTGCTTGTGACCTCTGAAATAGAAGCCTTTAATGTGAGCTGATCAGCAAAAAAGCAGCAGGTTTTCTGCTAGGCAGCACATTTAAAGGGATTGTCACTTTTTAGTAAATGCATTGTTTTTATTTAACAAGAAGCAACTTTATTGTCTCCTTTCACTTGGCAGGGGCACAGCTGTTCTAACGTCCTTTATCTAGAGGTAATATGGAAGCTGAGCTTAACGAAAGATTACTAATAACCCTCATTGCACAACAAAAAAAAAAAATCATGTGTGTGTTTTAATAACTAAGACAATATTAAAGCAGAAAGGACACATTAATCTCTAAAGGCTGGTCACAACAGCCAAGTGAATGCAGGAGCAATACTGGATGCCAACAATTTTGTTTAGTTGTTCTTCTATTATTATTATTATAGATAATAGTTTTTGGGGCGGTGGTGGGATTGAGTTTCTAAAATTTGTTACGTACTGTATTCTTGAGAATTGAGAACTTTCTTCTTGTTCTCGAGGCCAAAAGAACATTTTGTTTTTATTTTGTGCTCACGGACGTATTGAGGACGTCTTGCGGCCTTTTTTTGACACATGAGCTGAGCAGAACTCCCGTGAAGTATTATGTGATTAGTTGGACACTCGAGATGAGTGTGGTTAACGTGGAGAAGCTTAAACGGACAGAAGTATGAAAATAACACGTAGCGTTTAAAATCACCGCAGCGCGTGCACTACACCGCACATGGACAAAGTTTGTCGTCAGATATAAAATAGGGGATTATCACGTTTCCGTGTTCCGGTTTCCGGAACTTGAAACATTTAGCTGCTTCCTGTTCCGGTCCACTTCAATGTCCCTGCTCTGTTCCACTTCGTAAACTGAATAAACGCCAAATTTTCATGGATTCCCGACTGAAGTGATACTAAGGAAGAAGTGGATGGTGGCTCTCAGTTACCTCCTTAATTGCACACGGTAAGGTCTCAGTCTGCAGCAAAGTAGCAAAATGGTGGTTTTTAGCAGCTAACAGCAAGTCCAAACATGTCTTACCTTTATCTCGCCGCTTGGGAGGCGAATCTTCATTAGCTCCAGTTAGTTTCAAGTTAGCTCGGTTTGTATTTAGCTCAGAGTACGTCAGCTGTCAATCATTTGCCCTGCGGTCGCGCTGTGCCCATTTTAGTATTTTCTGGGAGTGACGACACGCGTGACACGGCAAGATGGCGATGGTGGGACACGCCTAACTGGCTTCACTTTGCTCTATTCAGATGTAACCGGATACTACGTCCATCTCTATTAACGGTCTGTGGTCCCACCTGTGCTGTGAACTCACTCCAGCCAGTAAAAGTCTCAGCTTGATCCTTGTCTTATCTTTTCTTCTGCCACTTTCACTCGTTTCCTCTCTTTCTTTGATGTCTTTTTGTGTTTCTTTGCTGAATCAGCCACAGCACACGCTGAAAATGGCCGGTGTGCTTATGTATGCATGCTAGCGTGTGACAGTGTGTAACATGAAACATCTTGTGACATTAAGAAAAAGTTATAAAGTGTGATTTCTATCCTCTGGATTCTGCTGGGTAGCAATGGCTCCTGAGGGGCACATGAGAGATGTCACTGTGAAATTAAACAAATCAGGAATGTGGAGTTTTAAAGACCCACAATGGAACTTTTAGCAGTTTTCTCAGTGACACGGTCCCTTGTGCATCCTAACATGGATGCTAAACTAGCATCCATCTTGCATCATACCTGTACTGTGAACTCACTCCAGCCAGTAGTCTTATCCTGACTGTTCTGTCCCTTCCTGTCTTTCTTTACCTCTCTCGCTCCGGTAATGTTTACTTGCGTTTTTACCGCATTTGCCATGGTGCGCATTCAAAACACCTGCTGTGTTCTTATCTGGTTCATATCTGTTTGCTCACGACACGGTGCACAATCAATAGTCGGCTGCAACGTCGATGAGAAAGTTACATAGTGCAGTTTCTGAGCCTTGGGATGCGGCTGGGCAGTGGTGGCTGGAAAATGCGCATAATGAATGTTGGTGTGGCATCAAAACAGAAATGCACATTTTTAAGGGGGAAAAGTCACATCGTGGGTCTTTAAGTTCAAAAAGCTATGTTGTTCACCTTTAAAATTTGGTTCTCTTTAAGTACTCAAGTTTATTGGAGCCCAGACTCGAGTATGTTTGATACTTTATGTTTGATACTTTTTATTTTTATCATTAGATGACCCATTTGTGGCAGGGCCCAGCTCCCAGCCCAATTTGACCCCTGAATGTGGCCTTAAGTTGCTTATAGAAAAGAAAAGAAAAGAAAAGAAAAGAAAAACAAGTCTTTACACAGCTGCTTGCCTGCATGTGCGTGCAGCTTTTGACACTTTTATTTGCTTCCTCACTTAGCATTTGATTTTACAAGACAGATGAGAGAGCTTAAAGTGTCCTCCTTTTTTTTGCACCCTGAACAAAGTAGCCTCAACATGCAATTGTACTTTGCTGTAGAGTTGACTGTAGTAAGTTAGGTACAAAATAAATCTGGCAAGCATTTTTTTTTTACACAAGTATTGTGTCACGTTAAAGTACTTTGTAACAGAAAAATTAAGGTGATGTGAACACTGGCCAGTGGGGAATGAGCAACTTTACCTTGGAAGAGTACATTTGACCCAATCCACCTTGTTATTTACAGGTGATTATATCAGGTTTGTGTACACACATAGTTATGCATGTGATATGACTGCATAGATGATTCCAGGATATCACACTTCCAGGATTACATGTAAAAAAAAAGACAAGAACAATCCCAGAAATGCCAGCAAATATTGTCTGCCAATGATGTGTTCTCCATGTTGTACTAATCGTGCTACTATCATCGCTGCCTGCCATCATAGATTTGATCTTGTTTTTGTGAGTGTGGCAAGTGATGACTCTGAAAAGTGTCATTTCAGAAGTCCAAGTGTTCCCACAGAAATGCATTTGTTGCCAAACTGGATTTATCACTTTTATATCATTATTTAAGATCAGAATCAAAATTGTGTTGCACAACAATAAAATGTGAGAAGTTGCTCCTTAAAATGCTGCCTTGTTTAATTATTTACAAGCATCAAATAACAATAAAAAAAAATAGAAATAGAAAACATGTCAGATACATAATAGTGCAAATAAAATATGTAAAATACAATGGAAAAATGCAAATAAACAGAATGTACAGTAAATAGTGAATGTGCAGTTAGATTCCTCTCTGTGGGATATTTCAGACAGAAATATATTGCTGTATTTTTTTCAATCAGGAAGAATAAATTGGTCTAAAATGAGTGTGTTTTGTTTCCATCTTGCTGGAATACATCTGGCCAATCAGTAGTGAGCCAAGCACACAGTAACCCTTTCTCAAAGAAAAGAACACGCAACACACATGTTTGCATCCATTCATATTGAAGGGTTTGATATTTTTTTAATTTCTCCTCATACTTTGTCTTGTCCCCAAATCCTATTCTGGTGTTTTATGTTCAAATGTTTACCAGTTTTTTTCTGTCTTGACATAATTAAGTAAAGCCAAAAAAAAAGTGTCTTTCGTGTTTTTATGAAACAAAAGAATAGAACATTGAAATAACAGCCACCCTAGAGCAAAGGCCCATTTAGTCACTTCATGGCTTTTTATGACTAATTTAATCACCTGTGTCACTTTTCAACCCCCCCCCCCCCCCCACACACACACACACACACACACACACATTCAAAGTCCAACACTTCTCTAATTCTTTGTATAAAGCGGCAATAAAAAGAGCAAAAGCATCATGTGTGAATTTGGTATTTACTTCTTTTCTTGTCCATTTCTTCCAGTCTAAGTGTAAAATCTTCATGAAATAATAAAATCCACCAAAAAAAAACCCATAGTGCACGAGAGCAATAGCTCGAAATCACACATATTTGCTTTTGTTCACACTAAATGTGAATTATGTTGCTTGAATAGAGATTTACTGAGGTGTGACACTATTTTTTATTTCTCTCCTCTACTCCGTCTTTAAATCCAGAAATAAAAGCAGCTCTTGTAGTAGCACAAATGTGCCGAGCAGATGAAGAGTCTTGTAATGTGTGAAACATGTGCTGAAGGTTGGTCAGCTTCCCTGAATTTGTGGAGAGCAAACACGGCTACGGAAAGCCCAGAGGGACACACGGGCATAATGGTGAGCTGTCATTGAAGTTGTGATGTGTCGTCCCCCTCTTTTTTAATTGGGGGAAAGGATTATAACATCACAGCTGATCTTAATTTAACCTAAGTGTAGGGTAGGGCTCTGACGATGCAACAGTTGCAACACCTCAGTTGTGATAGATCAACACGAGGGGATGCAAAGCAACCCCAGTGGCAGATTTAGTTTGAAGAAAATGTTCAAAACAAACCAAAAAAAGACCTAAGATTTTACATCAGACAAAAGCTTCCTTGTTGAACCCTGAATAAGGACAAGGATTTCTCCCAACTACCTTATTGTGAGTGGTATGAATGGACGGCTTTCTGGCCACCTGGCCCATATGGTCCACCCTCTGCGTTTCT
Source organism: Atherinomorus stipes (assembly GCA_023101725.1). Classification (NCBI taxonomy): domain Eukaryota; kingdom Metazoa; phylum Chordata; class Actinopteri; order Atheriniformes; family Atherinidae; genus Atherinomorus; species Atherinomorus stipes. The sequence goes on from JALJCO010011700.1 coordinate 228,138, forward strand.
CGCTTTCTTATCCTTGCTTCCACAAATAATTTCCTCTGTTGATATCCAGTTGCTGCTGTGTGATGTGGTGTCATTAAGCAAATGTAGCTATCATGTGACGCCCTGGGCTGGAAAAGCAAAACTGCGAAGAGCAGTTTTTTAGCCTCAGGACACTGCAGGACAATGACGGCCCCGGGAATGCGCCAAACGAACATCCGTCTGCCATCCAAATGAGTCAGAGGCACACAGTTCTTGTGTAGTGTTGCTTTAAGCTTTGGAGAAGCAGAAACACGACTAAATGTGAGAGCATTTTGCTGCCACTTGGGGACAGTATGATAAATATGTGGACCGGTCTGAGCTGTGGGCTCTTGGCTGTGTAGCTTTGCAGAAGTGAGAGTGAACAAAGATCTGCTTTGGAATAAAACAAAGTGTTGACTGATGAAGATTTTCCAGCACAGCTGTTTGTGTTTTCAGCTTCTGCTTCTGTTATTTTTTTTAACTTGGAGCTTCATTCTTTTTGTTGGAAAATCAGTTGCTAGCAAAACTGTCTGTGACTGATCTGAGCTGACTTTCAGCCCGTGCATACATTCCTTGTGTTTAGTCAAGTGCTTTTTGTTAGTTACCTTTTCTACTTGTACAAAACAGTTCATGCAAGATTTCACAGCATTTTTCTTAATGACCATGATCATTTCCTGAGTGTCAGAGAGCAGGGGGAGTTAGATTGCTGCCTCCCTGCATTAGAAACAACTTTTAGATGTGTGGAGACAGTAAGGGTTTCATCCTGTTAAGGGTCATTGCCAGGACTCATGACCATGGAGAGGTTACTTCCTCCACAAGTCGCTATTCTGTAACAAGGCTAGCACAGTTTACACTTTTGGCCAATATAGAGTCACCAATCAACTTGACAAAGGCCAGAGCAGCACAGTTGAACCCACACCTACTGTAAGTCAATGTATCACTGTGCTCCACAAGATTTGTGCATTCGAGGTAAAATATCTTGGTATTGTGAGGTTTTCCAATGAGCTGTGCTCTATTTAAAGAAAATTAATATATAACTGACACCCAGAAAAAAAGGAAAAGTTCAGATATTTAATGGTGTGATGACATAGCAGTATAAACTATTTCATAGTTGATATTGCTGCATAGTTCTCCAAAGATAATTAATGTAACTTTTTTCAGGAAGGGGAGTTTGACTTGGCACACCAGATTTCCCTCCTCACTAAAAGGGTTGGGTATATGCGGTTCTATCTGGAGTTGACTTAATCAAAAACCAAGATGACTTAATTTTTCATTGGCTACAACCTTATTTGGAAAACCTGGGTCAGCAGGCTGGCTGACCCAGGTTCGTTTGCTAAGAGGCTATCTGTTAGCATAATGGGCACTTCAGACAGTGAACGTATGTTAATCAGACGACAGCAATTAGAAAATAAACAAACTTACGGGTAATGACAACGTTGTGGTTGCCTCCTTCAGTGTTGCTACAGAAGTTGTTTTTTTTAAAGCCAGTTGTTCAAAAACCCGACTTGAATTCACCCGTATTCAGAACTAGCTCAGTTCACGCTGGTGTATCAGGTGGGAGGAAGGAGAGGTGATCAGGGACGCTGTTGGTAGTGTGCTCTAATTGGAGAAAATGAATTACATAGAATGATAACCTATGTAGAATGATAAGCTGCTGTCTGATTCAACCGTTTTTGAACAGACACAAAGCTGACCACCCATGAACAGGGACTTTGATACTCACTCTTGGCATTCACATGGCCTCATCACACGAAAAACTCCTGGGTAAAAAAAAAAAACCCATAATAGGTCATTTTTGACCCACTGCTGGGTTAAAAAGGGACCAACCCAGAAAATTGGGTTATTTTTTTGACCCAACTTTAGGGTTAAATATTTGACCCAGAAGTCGGGTTATATTGACTACAACGTTGGGTTATTTTAACCCAGAATTTGGGGCAACAACCCAAATGTCTGGGTTGAAATAACCCAGAAATTAGTTGGTCCCTTTTTCAACCCAGGAGTTTTTAGTGTGCAGAGCACAACAGATCATATTATACCCCCAAAACCACAGAAAAGGGAAATTTGTTGGCACAACCCTGCTAATAAATCAGTTAACAACTGCAACGCCTTTTCAAGGCTTGAAGGACGAACCACTGACAGTTTCAGTGGTGTGAAGAAGACCTACAGAGAACACATTCAACACGGCACCAACAGGCAGCTTTCTATTTCTGGAGCTTCACCAGCTCGTCTTGTTTCTATACATGACAAGAAGGGTTATGTGTTTTCATTTTAGTGCACTGTATTTCTAGGGTTTACTGTTCCTTGATGCAAAGGGAAACTTGACGTTCTCACAACTTATTCATATATGATGGCGTCTGTCATTTTGCTGCAGGCGCTTGGACGTGACCAGATCGAGCTCTCTCTGCTAACACGGACACCCAGAATAGCACTCATGAATGTCTTGCCCTCAGTCCAACCCTCTCCTTTACCCTTCATCTTGGATGCCTAGCTGCATCCTGTATTACTTCCTTGTCGCCCTCTATCAGACACTTCCACATCTGAGTGTTTTATTGCATTGTGTCCTTGCACAGGGAGGACCTTTGAGCCTGCTCCAGACATCCTAAAATTACCTCCTCATCTTTCTCTCGGCCCAGAGAATGTGGAGCAATGCTGTCTATGTTTTTACCACCTCCTCTTCCTCTCCTTTACCTTTGAGTGTCCTTCCCCCTCTTTTTTGTCCTCCCCTTTTGTCTTTTTCTCCTTCAGAACTGGCAGTCAGCAGGTTTTTATGGAGACGGCGTTGCAAGTGCGCCTGACAAGTGAAGTCGACCGGCTCTGCTCCTCCTCCTCCCACAACGAGGCTTCTCTGTTTAGATCAATGACAGTCTCTTGCCTCTCCAGAGAGCACATTTTGCTCTCAGCTGTGCTCATCGTGTCTTTAGTATTCCTGATTCCTCTGAGCTAGCTATTTCTCTGCTCTCCGTCCAAGGTAGATGGTTCAAGCCACCTTGTTTTAGTCATTTTTCCCAAAACATAAAGAGAGGAAATCATGTGTGTACGGTAAAAGATAAAACCATCACATTTGAGTTATTTAAAACAGAGACTGGACTCACTATGAGCAAGAAAGTTTTCTCTAATCATGATATCCAACCTTTTGAATTAAAGCATTTTCTCTGCTGGAAAAGGAAAGAGTTACAGTTGAAGGACAAAGGAGGCATATGTAGCTTTTCTTGGGTCTTCCTGTGCTTAGGGTTTGACAGGCCACACAAAGTAAGCTGCCACTGTTTGATCTCCTGGTCATCCCCTCCTCCACCTGCAGCAGCTGCTGAGGTGTATTTATGTGTGTGTCAGTTGCAGAGGCACACAGATGAAGTAATGGGCTGCCGGGATGTCAGCAGACAGAGGTAAACCTGTTCAGACTCTCTCCTCCCTCCAGGGACAGTTTCATTGTGCGATTTAGCTCAGCGAAGCTGCATGAATTGAAATAAATGGAAAAGGTTGAAGTTTTACAGAAAGCGCTCGTGTGTCATGTGTCGCATTTAGAGAGGAGGCTGGCTGGCGAAAGGGGTTTTGTATCCATGACAACAAGGAAGAGCGAGAGCAGCGAATGGGAGTTGGTCCGGTGCATTAGACATTCAAGTCCTTGGCCAGATCAGAGAGGTGTCTTGTCACTGAGGGCACATTCGATCGCACCTCTCTTAAATCCAACACGCACTGTAATCTGACCAGCTGCCCACTAGGTAAGCTTAAATGAGAGATTTACTGTTCCCACGGAGATGCTCACAAGTTGTGTGAGACAAACGAGGCTGTGCCGAAGCTGCTGAGAAGCCTGCGGTGAGACAGCTGCAGTCCTGCCATGGAATTCAGATTGTGCAACTTCTTATCTAGATTTGTGACTTTGCTTTCTGTTTTCCAAAAGTATCAATAAATGAGCTGCAAGTACTCATCTTGAGTTCCACATGTGTCATTCGTTGGGTCATGCACCTCACTGCAAGTAGGAATGGGTGATACCTAAATTTTTCCTGTTGATACGATACCAGTGGTTTATGGTACTTTTTCATCAATTCCCATATTGATAGCAATACTTTTGGTCCCTTTAAAAAAAACAACATGATTGTACAGTTTGGATTAATATTTTAAATGCAAGGTCAATATTAAATATAAGTTAAACTTGAGAACAGAAGTACAAGAAAGAAATGCTTTTTAAACAATAATAAATTATATTTAGGAAGAAATTAAACAAAAATAAGATTAAAAATAACTTAAGTACAGGTTAAGATTATTTACAGTTATTCACTGGAAAATGTGCAAATTTAAAATGTAATAGCAATATTATAAATTTACAAAAACATAATGTACAATAACCTGCATTAAAGCACTGAAAGATATCAAAACATCATCACCATCACTAACAGTAGCAGCATCATCATGACATCTGATTGGCTACCAACATCATGTGACACAGAAGCTAGAATCTGACTGCTTTCACATCATTTCATCGCCTAAAACTCTAAAAAGTGAAAATAATTTGCATGTTTTGTATCTGTTCAGTGGTATCACGATACTCTAAAAAAGTATGGATTCTGATATTTTGTCTGGCTGGTATCGAAGTATCGACTCCAGGCTATCGATATGCCCATCCCTAACTGCAAGACCTTCATGTCTGTGTTGGTGTGTGTCCAAACCACTTATGAGATGTTCAAAACCTCCGTCCTCTATTTGACATTGTGAAGTCATATATTGCTTTATTGATTAGTTGGTTGCCATGACCCCTCACACTTCCTCCAGCCAGCTGCTCTGCATACGGTGGCCTCAGCAGCATTCAGTGTAAAGCAGGCAAAGCAAGAAGGACCAGAACCTCTTTTTCTTTAAGGTTTGGGATTAAAAGACAAGACAACTCTCCCCAGCAGCTTATGGTGCACTCTTGCACTTTCTTGGCATATTCGTTGCTCACAGACACATCTTTTCAATTTCATGTTAAACAATATTTGTGTGAAATTGTTTAAGCATTTGTAAGTATACTTCTCTGCGCATCTCAGCTTCTACGAGCATCTGCATCTCAAGGGTGCTCTTTTTATCCCCAGTACTGACTTGTTGCCCGTTAACTGTCAGATGCAGCATCCACCAGCTCTTTCTCTTTAGTACCACTTACATTTTCAGCATTTTGTTGCCCCAATCCTTCACAAGAATACAGTCAGGCGGAGAATATTAAAACACTTCCACCGAGCTCTGAGTGACTCAAGGTCGTTTCAGCAGAAGGGATGTTTGGCAAAATGCGAGTTGCATCTTTCAGTGTGAGGCCAACTCCCCCTCCTCAAAGTGATAGAAAACAGAAAAGGAGAGTCTCATCACAACCTATAGATTGAAAACTATGGGTGTATTGGGGCTTTCTTTCTTGCCCTTTCTGGACTGAGTGGGCACTATTTACACCAGGACTTGCTCTGAGACATGTATTATTAAAGCAGCATCTGGCATTGCTGCACTAACTCATGTTTTTCCCCTTGCACACCTTCCACTCCTACAGTAGCTACGGCATCTGAGTTCTGTGTGCTTCAGTATTGTTTGGCGTATGCAATATTAATATCTAATTTAAACAGGCTGGCCACCATTTCCTTTTTTCTTTTTTTTAGATTTTTGTTCTCCTTTGCTCTTTGCCAGTTGGTCAACTGTGCTTGAAATATGGTGAGTCTCATGGGATACAAAGAGATAAAAGAATCATGAGGGTAAAGTAGAGAGAGAGAGAGAGAGAGAGAGAGAGAGAGAGAGAGAGAGAGAGGAGGTGATTTTTGTCACCAGATTGGCAGAAATCACAGACAAATGTCTTTACAAGCTGTTTCTGTGATTGCTGGAGAAAAGAAATAATCGAGACCATAATGAGGCCGGCCCATAATCCCTGCGCTTGGAGACAGAAACCAGGCCCGCTTGATTAAGACGCTGATTTCCCACCAGGCACTGGGTCCTTTTTTCTCCCTCTTGCCTTCTATAGTCTTGACTTCATATTTCATATTATTTTAGAGACATTACTGTGATCTGGAAAGGTAAAAAGAGATGTAGCTTTTCCTTCTTTTTTTTTTTTGAGGAACTCATCTCAGCTCATCCTACAAATGGAATTAACGTGCAAAACCACGCTTCACACACATCTTCAGTAGCTACAGTAGTACGGTAGCATGTTTGCGTAAAGATAAAAGAGCAACTTGGAAGCATTTGGTAGATTTTTTTTTCCCATACACTCCCACAGACAACCATATACACATCCCCCTGCACTCACGCCCACATGCATTCACGCTCACCCTCCAGACACACCCATCCACATACACCACAGATGGGGACTGCAGGGCCACCAACCCTCCCCCACGCCCCGAGCCCACTCCACACACACCCCCAAAACCAGGCGAGACCAACCCACATGAGTTCATTCGTGCCGGTCAGTCCCACCCAACAAAGCAGCCAGGCAGGACAGGCACCCGGCTCGGAAAAGACCCGGCAACCTGCAACCCCCACCCCCACACATATACCCCTACTGACACACACACACACCCACACACAGATACACACACGCAAACGCATGACTGGCCTGACCCAGAGGACCGGCCTGAACCCCCCCTAGTGCTGAGCCGAGCCCCCCGGCTCAGGAGGCAGGGGCCACCCCTGAGCACCAGGGTGCACTTGGTAGATTAAAGGAGTACAGCGCAACTTCCAGTTTTTTCCCAGAAGTGCGCCCCTTCTAGCGACAAGTGGAAGTGACACTAATGATGTGCACACACATGAACTGCTTCGACTGCGTTGGTCTTTATTTTAACCTGTGCTGGACTCAGTCTGAGCCCAGAGTTACGTGTGTTCAGACCAAGCGCGGTTTGGGCGTCAAAATTACGCCTGACGCCCAAAGTTGGACACTTGGTCACTAAAAAGTCAGACGCTTGATTTCCAGCGTCTTGATGCCCCTGACGCACGGCGAGGGATGTCCAACCACGCTACACTCGACGTGCCTCAGGAGGAGCCCCTCCTTTTTCTTTCGCCCGTCACCGGTCTGTCTGCACTATGACAGATGCAGGAGAGAGAGAAGCTAAATAAAGCAGGGAACGTCGTTGTGGGGCGTCTCTGCTCCGTGTCCGGTTCACTAGATGATTCCAGGTGTTCTGAGTGTGATGAGTTTCATCGTTTCCTCCAGGAGCTGCTGACAAGGGGAGCTTTCCGCTGTCTGATCCAGCCCAGTTTAACAACCCACTGTCCCAATGCGGGGCAGCATTGTAAGCCCAGTAACTCCCATCAGGACAGCAGGTCATCAAACCGCCGTTTAGACACCGGGACCGGACACAGATCCCAGTTTATCCTCCTCTGTCCCCCTGGTTTTCTGGGCGTTTCCCCTCCTGTCAGAAAATGTATGTCTGTGTCATGACTCGCTCTGATTGGTCAACACCCTGCGTCAAGACCCCAAAGTTCAGATTTTCCAACTCCGGCATCTGATGCCCCTGACGCGCGTTTCACGCGTCAAACACTGAAAATCTCAAAACCCGATGCGTGAAACGCGCGTAGCACCCCTAGACTCGCTGCCCCGGCGCGCAAAATGCGCCGCAAGAAGGGTTGCCGCTCCTTGATGTACGTCGGCCATTGACTTTGCATGTAAACCTGACGCCCTTGACGCCCAAATCGCGCTTGGTCTGAACACACCGTTAGTGTCACGATGTCTACTGAAGTAAAAAAGTTATAAATCTGCAAGTTGTTTACAGTTTGATCATTTAGTAAACTGATAAACTGTATGCTAACGGTAACAACAGGCTAATGCTGGTTTGTAGATCAAATATCCAAATTCAGAGGCTGAGACCACGATTACCTTTGAAACTTACCGCATCAACTAAATGTAACAAGTACACTGAAAAAAATGTTTTGTTGAATGAACATAATTTTATTATGTCAAGTGGTTGCACGAAATCATTTTATCTGAAACTAGATATTTTTATTATGTTGACTGAACTAATAATATTTAAGTAAATCCAAATAAAATTATTTAAGTCAATAATTTTGAATATATTTTACTTAAATTTACTCAAATGTCCTTAGTAAATCCAATTAAAGCCATTTTAAACGTTCTTAAATAAATTAGGTATACTTTTTAAAAGGTTTTGAGCACTTTCAATTTAATTAAATTGTTTAAATGCTATTTTTTTCCATTTAGCTCATTCTAATGAAATAATTTTTAGCTATCGTACATCACACAGAATCACAAAATGTGTTTAGGCCATAGACTTTAATATGGTACAAATATTTAATATCAGAGCAGTCTAATGACCCAAGACTGTTTTTAACACGAAAGCCTAAAATACTGTGTAAGATAGTGGAGACAGCACCACTGTTACAGATACATTTATCTGTTTGCAAAAGGAAAAAAATATGTTGCACTGATTGTTCAAACAACCATTAATAAAGTACTGGCACATTAACTGAAGTCACCTGATATACGGCAAGACAAAAAGGCAATGCGTGCTCTCAACATGTACAATACTTGTAAGAAAAGAACTTGAGATAAAAAGTGCATAAACAATACTTGTTCCACCTTTTGTTTAGACAACAGACTTTTACGTGGTACAAATATTTAACATCAGAGCAGCCTTATGACCTAGGAAAGTTTCCAACAAACTAAAATACTCAGTGTACAATTAGCAACAGCTGACTTTAACAGATGTATTAATCTGTTTGAAAAAGATGTTTTTCTGATTGTGTAAACCATAAATAAAGAATAAACTGACACATTAAGTGAAGTTGCTGGATATGCGACAAGACAGAAGGCAAGGCTAGCTCTCAACATGTACGATAAGTCTTATAAGACAACCAGTGAAATTGAAAAGTGCCTAAATAACAATATTTGTTTAATATTTTAAGCCTTACATTTCAAAAGAGGTGACATACAGGAAAGCAGAAAGGCACTAATCAGGTACAGTGTACTGTCAACCATAACCATAAGAATGAATGAATGATATAAACGCTACACTTTTGTGTAATGTCCTAATCAGAGAATAGGCAGCAGAATAGTTCTATCCCTCTTACATGTAAAGTGGTAGTTGCCCTAGTAGAGCTTTTTGGGGGGCAAAAATATACCTCTGCCATCAATTGACAACACTGCCCAGAGGGGGTAAGAAAAAAAAAAAAAAAATCAGCAACATTAAAATCACAGACCATACACAGTGGGCCACATCTGGAAAATAAAACACAGGCTGCCTGACTCTGAAATGACAATATAATCGAAAGGCAACGCTTCACTGTGGCAATTGAAATAAGAAAAAAGTGGCCTTGTTGAGTATCGTAAGATTAATCTAACTGCATATCCTGTCACTCTTGGATTTTGGCACAGTAATGGAAGGCGATCCTTCATTACTGCTCTAAACTACCAGCAAGTTTGTTTGTTGTAATCTCACCATTGGCTGCATGAACACTTCTATCCTTCTACAAAACCATTTTTCATCTGTGTGGAACTCTTAGTATTGCCGTTTGAGATCACATGAGCAATTACGCAGTTCACAAGAACAACACACAAAACTGTGGCTGAAGAATTTCTACAGTCCAACACCAATTTTGTTCTTTAGTCCAAGGACTTTGGGAGACAGCTTTTCCCCATCCATTCCCATGAGTACCTTTTGAATGAATTCGTAATAATGTCTCAGTTCCTTGGGGTAGGCCAGGTTCAATGCGTAGATCACTCCAAGCATCAGTGCACAAGCTTGGGCTGCAGATCCAATGTTGTCCAGGATGATAGCTCCATCGACATGAATTCCGATGTCATCAGGATGTCCAGGATCTCCATTCTCCTTGCTGATGACGTAAATGCCCATGGCCCACTTCTGCATGTCTGTCAGGATGGTGTTTCCTTCGATGTCCTGCATATTTTAGAGAAATAAGTGAAAAGGGAAACATTAGAATGCTTTGGCACAAATAAACATTTTTCAAACATACATTGTATATCTGCAGGACAGATTTTCAGATATCAATCAGGTCACTATCCATTTGTGCAACAAGTGTCTTATGGGGACTTATGTGTTCCAAGCTTTTGTGCTTTGAATCTATGCTTGGCTTGATCATATAAGCAACAGGAACAAAACATTTTATAATAATGAATTGGACAGGAAAAGCAGCACAAGAAGCATCACTACATGTCAAAGATTCCAAAATGATGCACTGTAGTTGCAGCTGACATCACAGATGCGTTCTCTGCAGTAAAAACTGCTAGCTGCTGCCATTTTGAGTACCTGCACTGCTTTGTGATGCTATGGCTAAAAGCCGTGAGGGATACTGTAGTGATAATTGTAGTGTTAAGAAAAAAAAAAAAAGAAAGAAAGAAAGAAAAAGAATGTTGTAGTGATACCAGAAGTACAGGAGTAGGAGCCTTTGGTTGAGGACTAATGTTCAGAGGAGTGTTTTAATAAAGGACTGGGTTGACTGCACTCGTGTCATGTGTCAATCATCAAGCTGAGGTATAATGAGAAACGGCAGGCTGAACAGGTGTCAAGTAATGGAGAAGAAATACTTTGTTGCCTCACTTAAGTAGAGATTTGGGGTATCGGAGTAATAATTTTCAGCTTGCTTTTTACTTCTACTCCTTATATTTTTAAGCAATCATCAATACTTTCCATTTCCTCCTTTTGAAAAATATCCTTGTTACTGCTGCTTCATTTCAGCTCTTACTGAATGGGAGAAAAAAAAAGATCAACATGCCATCCAGAGTAGGGCTGGGCGATAAATCGATATGAAAAATATCCCCACAACTGCAGGCTATGATTTTTTTGAATTGCAAGTATCTGAAATTTTGTGTTTAAATATGCAAATTATGTGTACTATAGCAAAAATAAAAAAGCACTAATTTCCATATATTTGCATTAAAAAAATCTTGAATCAAATTTCATTTATAAAGTTAATTATTTAACACTGGGTTAAGCCAGGTTCCCAGTTTCTTCTGAATTTTGTTCACATATAAGTTTTCTCTTTTGTCATATTTCTATAAATCAGACTGTGACTGAGATATCAAAAAATCCTTCTGTAAAAACTACAGCCAGTCCCAGTCCAGTCCTGGACATGAATGCAGACTAGGAAAACATGTCCAAGGCAGAGACACAAGAGAACTGGAGAAAAATGTCCCAACCAGCACTGTTACATTTACTTTTATACTTGCTTGAGCTGATACTTACTTCTGTAAAAGTCTTTTCAAATCCTAATATCTATACTTCCACTTAAGTAAGGAATGTGAATACTTTTGACAACTCTGCCATTTACTGTGAAGTCAAGAGTAACAAGACAGGAGATTCTGGTATCTTTTTTATGGATTACTGAAAGAAGAATGTGATCATAGTTGCTTTGAGCAATCAAGACGGCTGATCGGACGCCGACTGGAAGCAGCCATCTGTGCTAGGTACATTGTGTTGAGGGTGAGCTTCAATGCAAGTTAGGGGGAGAGGTAACTTTAGCTGTTGTTAAATGGTTTTGATGCCTTGTACAATTTTTCAGAAATTCGAGTTATGAGTGGGGATCTCACCAGACACTTTTTGTAACAAATGCATGCGTTTTGTATTTAATATGAAGCTCTAACTGCTATGTAGCGTTAGCCACTGGTTGTAACCACAGCACTACTTGCCCATTCTTCAAGCAAAATCATTTTCTTTAGATGCCATATTTTTGGGTCAGCTCAGCCAGCCATGAATCGACATGAATCCACGCTTATAAAGTCATTCAGTCTTTCTCTTGTGTTTGAAGGCGGGTGACATAGATGTTGTGAAAGGAAAAGTCAGGTGGGCTCTGTCTGAAAACTTCTGCAGGGGCTCTGTATAGATCACTCCAATATATTTTATATTTTATAGATCCAATATATTTTTTGCATTGGATTGTTTCAGCTTTTGGGGATTAAAATGATACATATCCACAACCTTACTTTACCTCAGTCTTACTACAGTGTATTCTGCTCTTAGTTCGGTACTCAATATGGCGAAAGTGGAATGCATAGGTGACGTCATCTGCAAGGCATCAATAGCAAATGATTCTTTTAAACAAATCACCTTTGCTGTACACTGAAGCGACCCAGAGGGCAGCCAAAACTACAGGACGAGCAACTTCAATCTTAAATAAGAGTTACATTCAGAACATCAAACTTACCATATACTCATAGATCAGATGTCCATCATCCTCTCCAAGGTAGAGGCAAAGTGCTCTAAGGACTGCTGCCCTTTTTGAATGAACATCACTTGTAGCCTGCGTGAAAAGATTTCACAGATTTAAAAACATTTCCAGGCACTTAAAGCAACCCTTACCAATATTGCATTTTTACACTATTTTTTTAAAGGGGAAAAATGTAAGAAAGAGGAAAGGGAAGGAAAAAAAAAAAAAAGAGACACAAATAAAAAAAAAAAAAAAATATTATTAAAAAAAAAAATAATTAAAAAAAAAAACAACTAATAATGAGGGGGGGTGCGTCTATGGTATTGGGGAGGGGGATGGGTGAGGGCTTTGAGTGTGGGGGGGGGGGGGGAGGGGGGGTGGGGGGGGGGGGGGAAAAAAAAAAATATTTGTGTGAAATATGAAAAAAAAAAAAGAAAAAGTTAAGTGATTACAAAAATATATGAACTCTTCAAACCACGGTTAAACTTTTCAGCCCCCTCAACTCCAGACTGTGCTCCCATTGTATCATGAGTGGACATGATGGACTGCGCTGTGCTAAGTATGGTCAAAAATCTTGTTCAGTGCAGTTGGTGTACATTAACTGTCCCACCAGAGAAAACATGGTTGGATTTGCTACCATAACATGTAGAATATTTATTCGGAAATGTGTCTTACATTAATAACCCAGGCTTTACTGAAACAGAATACATTAAAGCACACATACAGACAACAATTAATGAACAGCTACCTCTTGCAAGATCTGCAAATGTTTGGCTAGTTTCTGGCCAATGACACCTCCCTTTTTCTGGAAAACCGGTGTCAGCCGGGGCTGAAGACTGTCCAAACGTTCCATGAAGGTTGTCTCGAGTGGATGTGTTGTAATTCGCTGAAATTCAGCATTTATCTGTTGCACATAAAAAAGTGGCAGAAGACAAAGAACTCCGTGCTCAGTTATTTATGTTATGGTGATTCTTGTAATACATAAAGTGAAATGACACACAGTGGACACAATGAAAACAGGTACACTGGATGGAGGCAAACATAAATTTACCTCATTAATATGAAAAAGTGCAGGCCACCTCACTTTCATCTCTCTTGCACCTGGACTTCCATGCACCACTTCTTTTCTTCTGTAGGAGAAAGTTTTAGACATCTTCTGTCTTACTTCTGATGACCTGTTTCTTTGCCTGACATCAGTTAAAAGTTCAACTCGCAAGTTTTCCAGACTGTCATCTGTTTCGCCAGTGGGGTATGAAGGACAATAGTTAACCTCTGCCTTTTTGGCTTTCTTTACATTTTTTGCAGGGAAACATTCATCTCTTGATTTGTTTTTCAATGCATTAACAGTCACTTCAGGACATCCAATGTTACGCATCTTTGTCCGGTAATTAGCCATTTTGTATTTCAGGCTAATCATCCAGCTGTAGTATCCAGAGGCAGACTGATCACGCAAACAGGGAAATTTTTTGATGAGCGCCCCTGCTACATCATCTATCTGTAGATTTTGTGGATATGCTGTATACTGGAAAATTTCTTCCGCCAGCTTTTCTAGGATGTCAGACTTCAGCCCTGGTGGAATCTTCAGACTTGTGCCATTTTCTCTGAATATATCATTTCCCCGCTGAAGCTGAATCTCCACATCGTATGGGAAGCGAGGAATGGGGAAGTCATGGGGCCATGCACGCGTTCTCAGCTCACTGTCTGAGTGGGACAGAATGATGGTGGTGTCAGAGTCAGATGAAGACGAGGACACACTCCGAGGTGTGTGAATGCTTGATGGGCTTGCAGATGGCCCAGCAGTGCTTGAAGAGTCTGACCTTGCTATGGGATTCATATCCAAACAGTTTTGTATGTACACAAGTTTAATAGTTCCTCTGTCCTGAATGTCTTGCACTGATGCAAGGTTCATGAACTCATTATTAAAGTCAGGATCCATGAACTGAATGCGAAAGTCTCTTTCAATTCCAAATGCATCACAAATTGCTTTGTGCAAGTCCATTAAAGTCTTTGGCTTTCCTGAGGGGGAGTTCAAGTCTTCTGTTGTCATGCTCTTGTACGATGACTCTAAGTTTCATGGGCTCTGCCATTCTTCAATCTAAATACGAAAAAAAAAAAAAAAAAAAAAAAAAAATATATATATATATATATATATATATATATATATATATATATATATATATTGAATAAACAGAAGAACACATAGACACAACATAATTTAGTATGATCTGACCTTGAATATGTATGAATCTTTTAAGTGTCACCATTCGGTGGCCTCCAATCATGTAATCTGCCAAGGGGTACTGGTCCACGAGAGCACCAAGTTCAATGAGGGATAAACCATTTGTCCACATAAACTGGACAAACAAATACAGAAAAGTGGAGAAGAATAAATTCAATATTACTTAAGTGTTCATGTGTTCAGTCAATTCATCATCAAAAACCTTACAAAGTATTTTTTCTATGGATGCAAGTCTGTAACTCATCCCTTGAAAATACTTCATGTGAGGGAATATTAGAATCCCCCCCCAAAAAAAGAGTAAGGCTGATCAGACATTCTAAGATGGTGTTACTGTCCCATAGGAAAACAAGTACAGGCACTTAAAACCATCATAAGTTTATGGAAAATCATGTGTACAATTTATTGGCAACCTGCTGATGATTTTAAGAATACTTTTTAAAAATTATGCTTTCTTAGTTTGACACATCCTTTGCTAATGACCATGGTGAGACATGCCAAACACTTAAATTTGATTATAGTCCCTTGGCACAATTGACAGTTTAATTAATGAAATGAATGTAAAATTGAAAGAATCCATTTGTTTAATTTACTTACCTAAAGAATATAAAGATATGAAGCTTGGTTGAAAATCACATGTGATAAACCTGCCAAGTATAAACACAATATAAAAACATGTTATCAACATTGTGTCTGAAGAAATATTAAGCTTACCGCTGAATACAAAATCATGAAATATGCACCAGACAACAGATTGGAGTTAGGGAAAGAAAACATTAGGATATTTATTCACTACTAAATTACTTTTGACGTGCTATACTTCATATAAATTATTTTAGATCACTTCACAGCTTAGATATTGCATAATATTTTAATATATAAAATAAGATGATATAGTAAATAAAGTTCCTTGCTCAAATAACATATTGCTGGAACTGCAGTTGTTTCATCCTTATTGGAGAACATGCAGATGCTCACAGGACATTTATTCTAAAGCCATAAGTTATTATCCTTACATAGTTGTAACCAATATGTCCCCTGCTGCGTGACATATGTGACTTAAGGCATAATGCCACCTCTGGGTTGAATTTAGCCTCCTCCCGCAGTCCACTGAGTTGGACAAGTTGGCAGAAGCGTTTTCTAACCGGCACCGTCAATCTCTGAATCTGGCAGCACTGACTTTAGCTTAGCTTAGCGTAGTTGCTATAATCTAGTGGTTCCAACCAGCACCACTTGGCGAAAGTGAACTAATTAACTCAAGACTTTTTTCCTTTACGTTTTTGTGATCCGCACAATCTGATCGAGTACAAACGAGAAGCAGATTTCACATCAAAAGACCGACGAGGCTGCATTAAATAGGGGAACTGAATCACAAGCGAAGCAACGCCGATAGTAGCAAAGGCAGCGCGCATGCGCAGCATCCCCAACTTCCGTAAACAAGGTTGCCACCGGATGATGCGCGTGCGTACTGCCTTTGCTAATAGCCGCGGTGCTTCGCCTATGATTCACCTGTACTTCTGGGGAAAATGCCCCAGAAGTACAGTCAGTGCTGCCACATTCAAAGAATGACTGGCCGGTTAGAAAACTCTTCCGCCAACTTGTCCAACTCCGGGGACTGCGGGGGGAGGCTGAATTTCGACCAGGGGTGGCATATACCTTAAACACAGTATCACCATGGCAAAAAATTTCAGTATGCCAGTATTAACATGAGCTATCCATACATCGTTTTTAAAACATTGATGATGTGAAACGAGTCCACCTCAGTTGTAAACCGACGATAAATGCAGAAATGAGTGCAAAATGAGTGAGCCGCGGGACTAGACAGCATGCGAGTTAGACTTGCTGAGACCGACGTAGTGGAGCCTCCACCATGGAGGTAACGACCACGGAGCATAAAGCTAACACATCCTGGCTAGCTTAAACGCCCGTAGCTGTAACTACTTGAAATAAGTTGAATAAAGTAAATAGAGCTTACACCTTGGTGAAAGTTAAACTACGACATACCAATGATTATGAAAGACTTACCCAAATCATTCAGAATTCAGCCTGTAATGAGAACAACAGCCACCTCGAGAGCGTCCAGACCGGAGGAAGATCTGCAACCGTACCCCAAATCCTAAAAAGGCGGTTACGTTTGTACGCATGCGCAAAATTCAAACTACAACCGGAAGGCTTGCACTATTTGATTGCGCTTATTTTTTTCGAGTTATTTTTAATCAAATTAAATACGATAGTTATATTCTTAACATTATAGATTGAAATTTCTTATATTTTATAAGTGGAGTTAAATAACACAATTACTTCTATTAAAATAGGCTTAATTAATGTATGTAACATTTATTAAAGGTCAAAATCCCTTTTTTCAGTGTAGCTAGAGGGTTTCTGTTTCCCAGGAACAGTCATATGGCTGTCATACTGCCACATTTCCATGCTAAAGCCTTAGCATTGTAATATTCTGCATCCTAATTTCTGTCATACATCACATTTACCTTGTTAGCAAGAAGAAAGCCAACTGTGGGTCCTGTTTTATTCCCAGAGTGAATTGGAGCTCCCTCCAATTAAAAAAAAAAGAAAGAAAGAAACTAGCTGCTCGTCTGAGTCTGAGTTGGGCTTTGAGAGGCACCTGTTCTCCATCTTTTGGCAGCAGTCATCAGTGTTGTCTTGACATGGGCTAATGAAGGTGGAATTCACAACACCGGCTGCAGCGCAGCCAGACGAACCAGTACGCACAGCTCGTCTCCCCCACATGCGCCCCCTTGAGGATTTGAACCCGAAACTCTGGCATTGAGCATTCAGAAACAGTATTAGAGACAACCGCAGTGAGAGATCAGCTCATTCTACACATCAGGCAGTTGTAAGAACATGTGGAGGAAAGAAAAGAATAGTATTTAACATTTAAACTTGCGCAATGCACCTTTAAGTGATGCAACAGAAAAAAAAGTTTTGTTGAGTTCAAACTAGAAAGCTCAGGTTGCTGTTTTAAATCTCAGCTGTTGTTTTAATCAGATGACTGCTGAAGAAGGAAAAATGGTTGATATTTAATACCAGAAGTTTTCATCCCGACTGCTGCTTTAACTGATTCTTGCAGTTTTTATGAAAATCTTAAAGTGAAAAATCTGAAGGTCAACATACACCAGCAGACAAAAGTAAGGTACAAGAACAAAGTGAAGCTACAACTCGCATATCACCTTCTGTGATGCATCACAGTCATCTTACACTCCTAGTAGTTCTACTATTTTGTATTTTTAGACTAGAAACCAAAGAAAAACCCAAAAACAATGGAAGAAGAGGCATTTGAAAGTGAAGAGGAGGCGGGCGGCGAGAGGAAATTTCAGTCGCAGTGTGGGTTTTGGCTCCAGAACTGAGATAGAAAGAGACATCCTGAATCTGGCCGATCTTTCCTTGGCTTCTTCCACCACCCACACAGACATTTCAATCCCTTTTCCTCATCTCTTTTTCCCCTCCCCCATCTGCTTTGGTCTTGGGGAAGGCAGAGGCCGCTGGCTGCTGGCAGCCCAGTGCAGCGGAGGTGTGAACCCTCTAATCGTCAGTCATTACTCAGCGGCACTTCCCACACTAATACTCGACTTAAGCGTGCCACTTTCAGCATGCTAGCATCAATTCATCACTATCACATTCATTTTGACAGGTTGGTTTAATTTAGTTTAGCAAAGGACAGCACTGCTAAGAACACTGCTATACTTTTTTTTTTTTTACTCCACTTAAATTTCACACAAGTACAATTTTCTTGGATTGTTGTTCTATACTTCATAATTTTCTTCACAGCACAAAGGATGGATTTTTCATGCCAGAGAAGAGTGTAGTCCCTTCCTCAAGTGAGCTTTTTATGTTGAATTTTATATTGGGTTTTTATTGGCGCATATTTATTTCGCCATTCAAAGCAAATGCACTTTTCATGTGAGGAACAGAAAAGCAGATATTTTCTCCGAGACACAAACAACAAGAAGAGATAATGGGACTTATGAGCCTTCTCCACTTAGCAACTTGAAAGCAATGCAATGTACAGAGCTACAGGCAGGAAATAATTTGGTTAGACTTGCAGTACAGTTGAAACAGCCGAGCAAGTTTGTGCCAAGATACAGCGGGGAGCTCTCCACAAAATTCAGAGGAAGTTTCTTGATCCAGTTTGATGTGTCAGCAGAACTGAGGAAAGTTGTGGAAAAGGAGCAGCTTACCACCAGTGACAACGGCTTGTAATGTGAGACGTGTCTGTACACAGGGAAATCTCTGTGGTGGGGTTACAAATGCAAACCTAGGAACACATCCAAGTGCATCAAATAATAATGCAAGATAGTTTTTAAGTTAAGAGGATGCTTCGTAGCCCTGCACCCAATTCCACCCTTGTCATAACAAACCTGATCTCATGACAGTAAGTGAGCATCCACAATGCAACACATGCAGCAGTTTAGTTACACACAAAAAAAACTACTTCAGTACTGAAAAGTTACTAGTCCGGTTTGAAATTATAAGTGCAAAAAATAAAAAATTGAAGCACTTCTTTGAAAAGCAGCAAAAAATGTTAATTGTACACATTTTCATACATTAGTTACAGTCGTTCTCAAAATTATCCGGTGTCCAATTAAAAAACATGCTAAATTCACAAGTTATTCAAATCACAAAAAATAAAAAGGTAATGATAAAGTCCTTGATAATAATAATCAAGTCCTCTCTGAAACAGGCAACAATGACCTCGAGTGAGCATACAAACTTTTCTGAAGAACTTTTTGATCAATTTTTAAAGCTTTAATTTAACATTCTTCATTCATATTTTTTGAAAATACAAATTAAAAGCGCAAATGGAATGCTAACTTACAGTATGTCTTCATAAACTAGTTCCTTACAGCAGGCTTTTGAACTCCAGTCCACAAGGACCACTGCCCTGCAGGTTTTAGAAGTTTTCCAGATCCACCACACTAAACTGAAAAAGAATGTATCCAACAGCTTGTCAAGTTCGGCACAATGATCCATTAATTTCACATTTAAATTCATCACATCAATGTTGAACTGCTCTTTCATTCGTGATAATCTTCACTTTCTACATTAACTTGCTTCACATTCTAGTTCATTTTGGCCCAAAGGAGGATGGAAGGATGGCAGGAAGTTTGAGACCCTTTTTTACTCATCTAATTTCCTCCCATAGGCAAAGGATTGGGGGAACAAAAACACACGGATGCACCATAAAATAGGCTGCCTATCGCAGCATCGGCTGTGGACATCGGCCACTCCACCGATATTTACCCGATATTTAACCGATCAGCCCACTGTTTCTAAAGTCTAAAAAACCCCACAACTTCTTCTTCTTCTTCAAAAACTTTTTTTTAAAGACTTTAAAACTTCTAAAGACTAGGTGTGGGAAAAAATATTGCGATATTTTCATATGCTGATATCATATTGACATTTAAAAACACGGTATCGATCTATTTTACCAACAAAATCTCGCCAGAATTCACAAAATATTGCGAGAGTTTGTAACAGAACGATGAAATGAGAGTTTTTAAGTAACATAGATCGATACCACATTTTTAAATGTTAATAAGATACCAGCATAGGAAGATATCGCAATATTTCAGTGTATCGATATTTTTTCCCACCCCTATTTTTCAAGGTGTCGGAAACGGATAACAAAACTGCTATTTCCAATGACTGCTTATTTTTTTCAGCTTTTAATACTGGTATCGATATCGGTTATCGGCCACATGAGTTTTAAAATATCGGCATATCGGATATTGGCCAAAATTCCAATAACGTGCACAGATGTTCAAATTTTAAAAAACACATAAGTTTTGCTTATTTATATTTCACTTTTCATGTTATATTCCCAATATGTCAAACGACCAATGATGTCCCACACAAAACAAAAGCCATCTAATGTCTTATGGCACGACTAGATTTTGGAGAAGTGGATGAGCATCCCTGTTACACTTTTCCTGTTGAGACTGGGCTGACACGCTTATGCTTTACCATTCAGAAGACTCACTATATGACATCACAACAGCCAGGTACTGAGAAATATAGCATGTCAACATACACAACTCTCGTTTTTCTGCAGTAGTGTGTTTGCATTAACAGACACCCACACACACGTTTTCATGTGTTTTTCGTCTGTCACCTGCATGAAGAGGAAAATCCCTAAAGTCGCTGTTCAGGCCTGAAAAAACTGTAGAAGTGTAACAAGTGCAATGGCGACCTGAGAAAAGGTAGTCAGTGTGTGTGTGTGTGTGTGTGTAATGTATATTTGAGTATGCCATTTGTTGCTCTTTGTCACACCCTGTGTCTTTCCTGTCAACACACCACAGTGAAACTGTTCGTATTGCACCCCCAACCACTACACCAGCAGCAGGGTAGTCCTTGTAAACACTGATTTATTTTTGTGTGTGTACAGCAGGTGTTTGATTGTATCTTTATCTCCACATGCACACACACTCATGCAAAAATACACGGTCCTTTGTTTAGAGGAGCTTTTTGCAGTTTCCAGTCAGATGTTTTGAAAGATGAATGACTGATAATCATTGTGGACAAATACAAACGTTACGTAAAGCTCTCCATGCATGGTTCTATATATGGTTTGGGGGGGGGGGGGACTGGGTATGTATTGCCACTGTATCACAGGGCTTACACAGAGACAAATAGCCACACACACTCACTAGGGAAAGTTTAGAAATGTCCTTTTTTCTTTCATGGGATCACTTTTCCTGTTTTACTTCCTGTGTTTGTCCTGGTCCTTCCTTTGTGCTTGTCCTAATTGTCCCCTTCTCTTTCTGTCTTTGTTAAATCTTGCCTTTATCTCTGCCCTCTGGCAATTTCTCAGTTTAACAAGCCAATTTTCAAAGGCAGTTTTCCCTCAGATCATACCTTTTTTTGGACTTAAGTTGTTTTTTCTCCAGCTGCTTTAAGCTTGAGTATTTCCTGCCTAACTTTATTTCATCTTTGTGATTTGTTGTTGTTGTTGTTGTTGATACGACTTGCCCGTGTCTGTTGTCTATCCTTTTATCTCCTGAGAACTCAGATATCAGTCAGGGGCATGTTTACAACTATGTTGCAACACCTCATAAACCTTTCTTCATTCCCAAACACTGTAAGCGCCAAGAAACTAAGGACCAATTTAGTCCCCCCCCTTTTGCAAAAGATGTTGCAAAAGAAGATGTGCAACATCTTTTGAAAGTCATTGTGTTGATACAAAGCCTTTTTATCATTTTCTATATTAACTGTGCTTTAACCCCTTCAGTCTTCCTTGTCCTTTACATAGAAATGTCTGAATTTCTTTTTCAAAAAATCAAAAACAAGTAAACACATTACAATTTTGCAATATTTCCTGAAATTAATTTATTTGTTCATAGTGAACCCATTTTAACTGCTAATAGACCCAGCTTCTTTAAGTTGTTCTTTTGATGCTCATTCAAGTAGCCAATTAACAGTCGTTGCGATATATTCCACTGTTTAGTTTTGTTTTTGTTTTAGCATTGTGCAACTTCTTCAGTCTCTAGTTGAAATTATCATGATTTGTAATTTTTAGTTTTACAGTGCATTACATGCTATTTTAATTGTTACAATTTTACATGTCTTCACTTTTTTAAAACAGAGTTAAAGGTACACCATGTCATTTTTGACCCACAGATTAACCCAATGTAAGTAATAATAGATGATTTCTTGAGTCCATATGCATCATTTGAGACATGTCAGTGCTCAAAGGGGGGCTGCCCTACTCAAAAAACATTGTAACTTTGCAGGAGCGGACCATCTCTCATTGGATCGTGCTACCTGGAGCTCTTAGCTTTATGGCTCAATGACTTTTCTATCAACTGATCAAAGTGGTCTGCAAACGCGATTCCAAATCACAGATAGACCTGTTTACTTTTGCAACAGCTGTGTGGCCTGTGAGAAGTTACAGGTTTAGCGCCCCCAGTGGTCAAAAGTTGCACAGTACATGGTATCCCTTTAAATAATAAGTATGTTCAAATGTTTTTAAGACATTAGACATATGTATGTTGCCACTATCATAACTGCTCTTATTGACTTCTGCAAAAATTTTTTCTAAAGAATTATTTTAAACATTAGCATCTGATGATTAAACAAATCATCAGCTCCCTTTCTTTTAACCCCTTAATGCCTGTTGTTGCAAATTTGTGACAAACCCCTTGTGGCTGTTAATAATTTTTTTTTCTTTTTTAAATCAAATTAAATGATTTTGTTTTTCTGTTCACTTATTCTATTTATGTAATTATTTCTACATCTTTTATTTATCTCCCTTTATTAATGATTAATTTATGCTATTCTAGTCTTTTCCTATTGTCATGATTTCCCTTTTTTCCAATTATTTATTTTGTTTTCCTATAACTGTGAATAAATTAAGGTGTTACGGGGTTAAAACTGTTTTAAATCAGATTGATGTTTGCATCGCATGGAGTTCTGATTTATAATGTGGAGAATGTACCAACAATCAGTCAGAGTTCTTATTGGACTTGATTTTTTTCAGCCTGGCTGAGCTTTTTAGCACCTTATTGCTTTGGTTTTATAGCGCACAACTTTATTGTTGTGTATCTCTGCTGAGTGCCAAGCAGTAGACTTACAAAGTGAGCAACTAGCTGGAGAGCATGGTAGGCTTTTAGCAGCTAAAGAAGCCTGACTTTCCTCGCAGGAGCTGGTAGCGGACATAACTTTGCTTGTGCTTCATACAGTAGATGTGTTGCATATCATTTCAACCCAATGACATTGTGGCAAATCTGGGGCCAGAGCGCATCCTTGAAAATTTTTTGCAAAGAAATATTGATGTATCGAGTCCCGGCAGCTCATTTTCGGCCCACAGCCCCCTGCGTTATTAAATATGTAGCTGCTTTGTGTTCTTCAGTGTGTGAATGGCCATATATTAACTGTGAAACTGCAGTTGTGGTTTCTGTTCGTCAGGACCACCATTCCCCCACAACACTCAGGCGGTGTGTGGGTTTGGAAAGAAAGTCTCACTTGTCTATTAGACTCCAGTGCTGCTGCTTCTCAATCTTGATGAGAACTGAAGTGCTGCTCATGGCAGCAGAGACGGCACTGCAGACGTCTCGCCTGAGAGAGGGAAAGCCCTGCTGGTGAGATGCAAACAGAGAGAGAGAAAGAAAGATGGATACTTCTGCTGTGTGTTGTGTGCTAACGGGCTCTTAGATTGTTCACTCGCACCCAGAACCATAAACACACCAGTCAGAGAATGGGATTTAGTGGGAAAAGAAGGAATACATACATAATACTCTAATCTGTCAAGAGATACTCATGTTAATAGTTTTTTTTGTGGGATCTGTGCGGTGTGTATGAGTGTTGGTGTACAAGTGACAGATTTTACGTTCATGTGTGTGTTTGTGGTGTGAAGTGTGTGTCAGTGCTTTGACTGACACAAGGCACAGTGTATGTCATGGTGTTGGAAGTCAGGCAACAAGCTGCTTTTTGACTCAATGCATGATACATGAGCAGCTATCTATAATGAATGCTGCCAGGCCACTCATCTTATTAGCTGAATCCCTGCTTTCCAAACACTCCCCTCCAAATAACACTCATAAAAATGGTATTTTTGCTCAGAAAAGGAGGAAAATCATCTTCCCATGAGACGTCAGGCACATAATAAAGTATGTCATCCCTATTTCAGGGCTTGCTGCGCCGCTGTCGACTATTGTTGACTTGTCTTCCGCTGGCGGGGCATGCTTTCTGAGGCCTAAGAGAGCAGTTCCAGCGAATGTCACGGTTCGTCTTCTGCACTTTAGGTTTGTTTTTATTCTCTGGCATCAGACGGAGTGTGATGTAAGGTTTGCGTGAGTCCGATTGAATTCTACAAAGCTATTCCTTTAGGAGTTCCTGCTGTGATGTGGCGAGGCACAGAGACATCTGGGCAAATACTGACCACTTAACCCCCCCTGCGCTCATCAATAACTCTTTATAAAGATCAATTAGGGCGACCAGTGGTGAGAACGCTGCTGGGGCTGAGGTGCTATATTGAGCTGTTTCTGCGTGATGATGTTACAGAGCACTTTTCCAATGAAAGAGTCTTATCCCTTCAGACATTTGGCTTCATTAAAGGAGCGTTTTCCTTAGATAAACTGCTTCTGTCTTATCTGCTTCATCCTCGTAGCATTTTGACGGAAAAATGCAGCCATAGAAATGGATTTACATGGCAAGATTTTTTTCATTCATCCATCAGTCACCTTTTTGCCCTTGTGAAATTCTGTCCTCACATTTACAGCCTGATTATGAGCTGCTGTTTTCAGAGCTTTTTACCCTCTGTTTCACTTGTATTTGATGGCATGATGAAGGTGTTAGCCAATGAGCTCACTGGAACCCGGGTGTGTGTCACACATCTAGCTGCTGACACACAGGCCGGTCCACTGCAAGCTGACCTTTCACCTCCTAACCTTTCTTTCATGCTGATTATTAATCCTACTTACAGTGCACTTCCTGTGTCCCTCCATCGCAAATTAACCTTTCTCTTCTTCTCTCTCCCTCTTTCTCTGTCCCTTTCTTTTCAACTCCCCTCCCCACACACACACAAACACCCCTCCCTACCCCCTCCTATTCCCCTCTTTTGCAGCAAATTTGTTCATGTGAAAATTATTGACGATGAGGAGTATGAGAAAAACAAGAACTTCTTCCTGGAGCTGGCTGAGCCTCGCATGGTAGACATGAGTCTGCAGAAAGGTGCAGTACTGAACCCTTTTCTTTCTCTTCCATCTTTCTCTCTGTCCGACTCTTATTCTCACACTATCGATATCTTGTATCTCACTGTCGCTCTCATTTCCCCCTTTGGGCACTTTGTCTCTACTCTTCCATCTTCTACTAAACTTTCATCTTTCTGCATTTACCAGGGGTGGCCGGGGGCGCCGCGGCCAATCACTGGCCACCCCCATGCTTTAACTGAAAAAACAAACAAAAAACAAACAAACTGGGAGGCGCTCAAGCAGTTATAGAGACCCCAAGCTGCTTCCAAACCACTTGTCTTTCTTAATTTAGACACAATAGCTACCCCATACAGTTGGAATTTTTAAGATCAGAGATACAGAAATTGAAAATCCCACTTATAAGCTTTTCTTGCTGAGATGTTGCGATCGGGGAAAGAAAGCTGCTGCTTCACAAGAGAGACCTGAAGCTGTTTCCAAACCACTTTCCCTTCTTACTCCAAACAGTTGGAATTTATATACATATATATGTGTATAGGTGTGCTCAAGATTATTGACACCCCCCAATGAAAGAAAGGGCTAGATTCACAATAATAATTCAAATAACAATAAAATAATGATATATAAAAATTTACAAATTTATAATTTAGTGAAATAAAATATTGCTTTTGAATTGTGGTAGGAAATAATCATTTTAATAAAACCAACAAAAAAAACTGGCCCAGACACATTAGAGCACCTTTCCTGTGAAATGTGGACCAAAACACCTGTCAACAGGTGTAAAAGTCTTTTTGAGTGTTACAGAAAACTAGGGATGCACCGATTGTGAAAGTCTGGGCCAATACCGATACCGATGTTTAACATAACAACTTGGCCGATGGCCGATGTTTTCTATTTTTATTTATCACTTGCTTTGTGCCACAGAAATTTACAAGTCTTTCAGCTCCTCATCAGTCTATCCTTGAATGAGCACAAATTTGGGGAGTGGGGGCTAGTGGTGGGGGGCTTTGGGGGGACCGGGCGAGTCCCGACACGACCCTAGGTTAAACACTGTGGATCCCTGAGAAGGGGACAGATCCTTAACCTCCAAATGCTCCCGGGCATTTAGGCAGCCTCTGCTTTGATCTCAGTACAGAGATGGGTGAAATGCAGAGCCCTAATTTCCCCTCGGGGATCATACAAGTATAACAAAAAAAAAAAAAAAAAAAATTTCAATCAGACCAATTTATGAAACAGAAACAACCTTTAATGTCACTCTGTGGTTGACATTAGTTATAACGAGCTCTTTTCTGAAAACTTTTCATAAACCTGGGACTGATAATCACTAAAAAGAATGCTTCAGTATATTGCCCAACAAAATTGAGTGGTTTTAGCCTAATAAACAAAAACATACTCAGTGATAAGATTATTTTCACGGCCCAATAAAAAATATTTGTGGAGCATGTACTGCAAACTGCGTAACGCTGATCTATTTCTGAAACGGTAAAATATTGCCACACGACTGCCGCCATCTTTGTTTCTCTACTGAGGAAAGTGCGCAGATGCCTTCTACCAGTATCTCCCCCCACCAGCCCAAAAAAGAGGAGGAAAAAGAGTTTTTCTTAAGCACAGTGTTGATGACACATGTAAATCATTATACATATATATAGGCTCTATAATAATCGGCCACTGCCATCGGCGAATATCATTTTTATTGGCCGATGGCCAATGGCAGTTAACAAGGCAAACATCAGCCGATACCGATGTCCAGCCGATGCATCGGTGCATCCCTACAGAAAACCCCTGATTGCAGTGATTATCTCAGAATGTTGCTCAATAAAGTTTTAGCTTTAGAGCCCCAACATGCTTGCTTACTCGTGTTATTTTGTGTGTGTTTGTTTTTTAATATTTCTGTTGAACCACAATTCAAATTCAGTGTTACAGCTGTCATAGAATTTTTATTTAGTATTACTTTAGGCAATTTTAACTTATTTAGCTGACAACTGATATTTTTTCTTGAGCACGACTATATATATACATACATATATACATATATATATATATATATATATATACAGTATCTATATAGATATATATAGATACTGTAGATATATATATATATATATATATATATATCTACAGTATCTATATAGATATATAGAGAGATATATAGATATATAGATTTTTTTTTTCAAACATGCGCTCTGAGATATCTACTTATGGCCACCCCAGTGAAAAATTTCTTACTCCACCACTGGCATCTACAGTACACCACCCTTAATGTTATCCAAAAAATGTCAAACCAAGGAATCTCTTTCTTATAACTGTTTATCACTGCAAAGTCAACCAATGCCCATCATAATGACAGCCCCCCCTGTACCATTATCATCTGCCTAAAAGGGAAACAGGGAGTCTGGGAGTTGCTTTTATGAACCACCTCAAAGGATTTAATGGCTCTTATTATATAAAAATACATTTTACCTAAATTCAGACACTCACGGCTATTTTTAAATACGTCTACCTCCCTGGGAAATAAATGCAATATAATGCCTTTGGGTAAAATATGAATATTATAGCTTTATTATTTGCATTCATTCATTTTCTGTATCGCTTAGTCGTATTTGGGGCGAGGGGGGGTTGCTGGCACCTGTCCCAGCAATTATCAGGCAGGTACACCCTGTACAGGTCACCAGCTTATTGCAGGGCCAACACAGAGACACAAACAACCACTCACACACACATGCACTCCTTGGGAGAAACCTGACATCGCCATCTGAGGCAGCGGTGCTGACCACCACACCACCGTGCAGCTTTTATGTACCGTCTGAAAGGAGCAAATAACTATTATTATATGGAAACACATTTTACCTAAATGCAGAGACTTACAGCTATTTTTATACAGTATATGCCTGAGTAATAAATGCAATACATTTATTTTGGTGAAATATGATCATTATTACTTTATTATTTGCCATAAGACAAAATGCAATATGTGCAAGTCTCTTTGAAACTGATAGGTTGCATTAAAGTTTGGCTTTATGAACCTTTTTTTCCTTAAGTAATTGTGTGCTGCGGCTGCTCATAGGTTATACTCTACGCTGCTAGCATGGGCCGTTACTCTCACAGTAAAGGAAGTAGTAGATAGAGTCAAGTCCAAGAACATTTTTTTTTAATCGTTTCTTTTGTTTTCTTTATTTGCAGTACCATTTACTGATGTCTGGTAAAGTAGGCTAACTGATGCTTTTTAAGATTTGAAAACCATTAGTGCTTAAAAGCGCTATAGAAGATGTTTCTTTCAACAGTTTTTGCAATATTCAATTAGATCAGGTTCACTACCCCATACGCTACAGTATGATTGATTAAAAACTTTAAATATATGAATATTATTATACATCAGCTGTGAAAGTAATGGGTCTGAAAAAACATCTGCCAATCATCTCTGCATTCCTTACATTTTTCATTTGTCTATTCGCCCGTCAATTACTCTTACTACCGTAGAATGAGTGATTGACAGTCAATTCAACGGGTAATAGGTGAGACTGATCAATGAGAGTGACTGATTGGCGAGATACGACCTGGAAGCAGCGCACTACTGTCCGTTTATAGCAGGTAGCTAACAATCATTCTGCTAGCAGTTATCGACGTTCAAACAACGACTTTCTGTTTTATTTGCGTTTGTGACATGATGGGAGAATCTGTACCTGCTGTCTGCTAACGCCGGAGTGGCTCAAACTCGCTAACAGTCTCTGCTTTCTGCAATGCAGAAAACATCTTCTTTTAGCGCCTTTAATTCGTAAACCCTTAAATCTGTACGCATTTTACAATTTTACTAAAAGGCTGCATGTCATGAAAAAAGCATACAATATGTGACATTTTTGTTCTACACTACACTACAACCCGGGTTCGATTCCCCGACACGACCCCTGGGTGTACGACGATGGACCCCTGAGCAAGGTCCTTAACCCCCCACCAACTGCTCCCTGGGCGCTTTAAGTAGCAGCCCACTGCTCTCTGATACTCACAGTACAGAGATGGGTAAAATGCAGAGCCCTAATTTCCCCTCAGGGATCATACAAGTATAACAAAAAAAAAAAGAATTAAAAAAAATATATATAAATTGTAATACCAAGCCAAATACATTGCCTGGCCAAAAAAACAAAACAAAAAAAAAGTTGCAACCTGTATTTAATTAAGCAAATAGGAACGAGCCTCCTATTGGATAATTACTGCATGGGCGATTATCTTTCAGCTGGCAACTAGTTATTTAGCCCCAACTGGTGCAATGACTTGCTTCTCATTTCCTAAACAACCATGTGGAAAGACACATACGTGGTCGTGGAAAAGATGTTCGTCTGTCTGAGAAGGGTCAAATCATTGGCAGCATCAAGCAGAGAAAACATCTAAAGAGATGCAGAAACTATTAAAATTGGGTTCAGAACTGTCCAATGCATTATTAAAAACTGGAGGGATAGTGGACCATCGTCTTCCAGGAAGAAATGTGGCCAGAAAGACAGATGAAGTGATGCAGCATCATGCCTAGTGCGACTCTACAAGCCTGTGGTGGCAGTATTATGATCTGGGGTTGCTGCAGTTGCTCAGGTTCAGGTTCAGCAACAGTATGTGCTGAAAGAATGAAGTCAGCTGATACCTGAATATACTGAATGACCAGGTTATTCCATCAATGGATGTTTCTTCTCTGATGGCACGGCCATATTCCAAGATGACAATGATAGAATTCATCGGGCTCAAATTGTGAAAGACTGGTTCAGGGATCATCAGACATCATTTCCACACATGGATTGACCACCACAGAGTCCAGACCTGAACCCCATTGAGAATCTTTTGGATGTGCTGGAGAAGGCTGCGGTCAGACTCTACCATCATCAATGCAAGATCATGGTGAACAATTAATGCAACACTGGATGGAAATAAATCTTGTGACATATGGAAACAATGCCACAGCGAATGCTGCCGTAATAAAAGCCAAAGCTAAAGGCTAAATATTAGTGTATAACCTTTTTGTTTGGTGGCCAGTTTGTTTGTTTTTTGTGGCCAGGCAGTGTAGTTAAGTATATGAGGATAATATGGTGCTAGTCTGAAGGCTGCATAATATTAAGTTTAGAATATGCAAAAAGTAGAATATCCTGTGAGTGGATCACAGCCGTCATTAACATACCTCTCCTTATCCTCTTTCAAGGGAAAATGTCAGATGGATTGTGTTGATGCATTGGTTGTGTTAGTGACATTTAAGCTGAGCATGACGCTGTAGTGATGATGAAACATTTCTGACAGTGCAGCTCTGCTTTAAAGCTTTCCCCAATAAACCTGGTAAGTTTTGTGCGGTGGGCCAACAATACTTCTGGGGAGACACTGTATTTTATGAGAGGACCATCAAATAGATAACAGTCTACATTAAATTCAATATATGTAATTAAATATGTAAAATGTGTGTTCAATGTAATTTGCAATGCCGTCTCCCTTATTAAAGGATAAATTGTTACTTTTAACTTAGTAATCACAGAAAAACTTACATTTTTATCACTATATGATGATGTAGTGAGATGGTATGGGACATGCATTTGATTAGAAAGATGTAAGTGAACTTAACAGCTTTTGATGAGATTTTTTAATTAACAGCAAATCATTGGAGTAAAACTGAAAGCAGTCATGCTTTTTCCCCCTCTTTAAATACATTGGAAAATGGCATAATGTTGATTTCCAGCATCCCATTTCAAATACACCACGAGAGCCTGTCAGGCAGACCGGGGTGCATCCAAACTTTTTAGAACTCTATAAGATTTTGTTTTGCATCCATAAGTAAGGCAAATACTTTTAGTTAAAATATTTCTGTGAATTATATCATTACAAGGCTTACTATGAAAAGTTTAATCATTTATATAAGTTGTTATTTAAATTTATATATTCATTTATTTAATTTATTTATAACAATTTACATCAGGGATTAAATGAATTATTTCTCATTTTCTTTCATTTCTTTGTGATTTTTGATCTGTGTTTATTATGAGCTGATTAAAAAGTAAACTTTTTCCAGCATTAGAGAGAGAAAAACACCAGTGTGCAACTAATGAGAGTACAATTTTAGATTGCAAGAGGTAATGAATGTTTGATCAAGGTAATAAATGTTTGATCTATATATGATGAGGAGGTAATGAAAAAGCTTTTTTGTATTATTTCACATGCAGGATTATATTTTATGAATGTGCCTGCACTAATTAAATCACTTAGATTCAATATTAGGGAAAACACGGGCCAGTACTTTAGTGTTACATATACAGTATTGTTGCTGTAGTTGGGACTGCTTTATCACAATGACATGAACGATAAAATCATTTCCTGTATGATTTTCCTTTATATTCCAGTGATTGTGTTTTTGTTTATAACCACAGATCTTGGGCTGATTGGGTTTGTTTATCTTCTTAAAGCCGGAGCAGAGAAGCAGAATTGATGAATATTCTATGAGAGCCTTTGTTTCGTTAGACGTTTCTTCATGTGTAACATCCTTGCTCCATTTTTCTCGCAGCCTTTTCAACAACAGAACTCAATAACAACAACAAACTTAACTCTTGTTTATTTACCTATCATTTCTCTATACAGACGATAAAACCAGCAGTGAGAAAGGACTCGTCTGATCTCATTTTAAGGCTCTGATCTGTCTGATTTCTCCCTAACCGTTGCATCAGTCGTTGCAACTTTTCTAGCCTTCTTCATGTGCTGGAAGGCTGAGAAAAAGATTCTGGCGGATGTGAGTGAGTCCCAGGCTGCCAGGCCTGACTTTGGACAGTGTGAGTAATGAAAGCAATCAAGCCAACAGTCACCGCGACCTGTCAGTCTGGAGTTGTTTACTGCCAGCTCCTGCAATGCCCTTCTCTAACTTCTATTGAAGTGGTCAATACCATTAGCACCTCTAGTGCGGTGGCCATCAGAGCCACTGCTGCTGCAGCGCAACACAGCAGTCACAGCGACTCACCTCACAGTTCCACGTGGACAGCACAGGATTTTGTACTGAGGCTAGGATTTCTGTGACTCGTGTGGTGGCAGTTGACCTGTCATCAACCAGCCGAGAACCACCATATGCTGGTTTTCATGAGGAAATACTCTGAGTTGCACCTGAATCTTTATTAGCTGTGTTGGACTTCTCAGGCCAGCACACGTCATTTAGATATGAAAGGATTTGCCTGTATGCTTAGTTTGGGTTTGTTGAGATTGCTCAGGAGGATTATCCAGGTTTTCCCAGGAAACAGTGGGGCAGTTTATCATGCACAGAAAACTTAAAGGTTGAATATGGAACATTTTTATTAAAAGCTATATTTTTTCAAAAATAATACCTCCACAGGTCGTTTGGGGGTGTACAGAATGAAAGTACAACATTTTCCAGAAAAATTATATTTAGCCTAAAAATAATTATAAAATAAATACTTACGGGTTCGATAATGGCATTTTATTTACGTCTATAAGCCAATACACGCCGCCGTTGCAGGTTGCCAAATACGATCTGTGTGTGGAAACAATATTTTGGTTATAGTCAGGCTTGTACAGGAGAAAAACCGTAGAGACGACGAGTGAAGCAGCTGCTTCAGAGCCCTGGAGATATTGTTATCTGTTTCTGAGGAGGAGTGACCAGAGAAGAGCAAAACCTGGAGTAAATTTAGGTGAAGACTTCACTAAATGGACCCACATAAACGTTTTCCACGGAGTAAAACACGGAAATGGCGACTTTTCTCCTGGATCGGTAAGCTAGCTTGTTTGCTAACATGGCTAACGTGAGCTGTCAGTTATAAACTCCTCTGTGTTACTTGGTGGACATGCTGCAGACTGTTGGTCACTTGCGTATCGGCAGTGAGCCTGGCATCCCAGCAGCTGAAGTTGTTTTTCTGCCATTGCAACTACAACCTAGACACACGTGATGTCGCTGTTCTGTCCGTGTGCCATATTCAACCTTTAATGCCAAAATAATAAAATGTGAGGCAAGCACAGCATTCTTAGTCATTTTAAAGGCCCAGTTTGTGAAAATTACTCCCATCTAGTGTGAAAAGGTCAATATCTTGCACAACTTTGAGTGTCCCGTCAGGGCTTGAAGTACGGAACGATATATAATTCTGTTAACTTATTTATATCTTTAAAGTGCCAGTGGCATGAAATTAACGGCAACTTTTGTTCCCTTTTTACCTCAATACTGTATGAAAGGATCGTTCACCGTAACTCAGCCTTGTCATAGAATAGCAGGGCGCTACGAGTTAGCACTACTGTTAGCACTGCCTTACAACGACCGAGGTTCGGTGGGGGACCAGAAGGCACGCTTGTCACCATGTGCTTCTGTTGTCAATGAGTCTCTATGAATCTCATCTACTGAACCATGTGGTCTCGCGAAGAGGAGGCGGAGTGATACGGAGATACCTGGAGATATTCGCCCATACACTCAGCAGTAACCTGCAGACACGTGCCTCTCCACACACTCATGTTTGAGGAAAAAAAAAGAGTTGCTGTGTTCGGTTGAACGCGGCTGCACGTCAAGCATGAAGACGTTCGTATTGAGCCTCTGTGGATCTATACAGGACGTACGGCGGTGACGGATTCACCAACCTGAAACAGATGCAGCGTGACTATGAATAGAATTCAAAGAGGGGCAGCATCATATTCCAGCAACAAGTTTCCCTGAATTTTTTACTTCACCCATGACCTGAATTCAGTTACTAGTTAATACTAAAGATATATTGCATTAGTTCTGCTCATTAGATCTGTCTTTGTCTGACCGGAGCGGTACAGAAACAGTGATTGCAAACCCGAGTCTTTGTGCACAGCCGAACACTCGCGCACAATGGAAAGAATTATAAACTGGAATCATCACAAACATCAGTTTCCCTCAGAGAGAAAAGGCACGAACATGATGAGAAATGTTTATTAAAAACGTCGTGTTTCCTCGTGGCGGCTGGAAGCCGTTATAACCTCCTGAGGAGGAGACGGAGCTGCAGGGAGATTTTCTGGTAGTTCGGTCGGCACATTCCTGCAGAAATGAAATGATCCACAAGTTTTTCAGTGGGGAGGACAAAACGATTGCTGTTGTCTTTTGTACACCAGGTACAGAGCAGTTCTGATGCGAACGGGACGCAATGCTGTCAGTTTGTTGTCATAGGTCTCGGTGGGAGGGACTTGAAGAGTGTAGTTTGGGGGAGGGGGGTAATTGGCTGGAAGTCAACGTCACATGCTGCACTAGGAGTGAAATATGCTGAACTGCCAATCAGCCCATTTGTGAATGCTAACTTCGCCATGTAGGCAGACACACCCAGGGAAAAAGGAAACTCAAATCTATAATTTAAGCCCTTCGGGGACATAGGCAGGCTGGGGAAACTAAAATATATGAAAGAAAACCTCAAAAACGCAAATTTCATGCCAGGGGCACAAGTTTAAAACACGATGAGAGATTGGTATTACTTTGGTCTGTCTGACAGCAGGTTGGACATCAACCCCCCTTTGACAAATCAGCCGAAATAAGTTGTGATACACAGAAAAAAACTTGGAAAATACAGCTGAAAGAAGCACACAGTCGCCTACTAGGATGACATCTGTGAATAGTAACAGCAACTGAAAACTATTGCAGCGGAGCTTTTCCACTGTAGGCTAACAAATTAGCCGTCTCTGCCATTTTGTATCAATTTAAATGGGAGGATAAATTAGATGCTGGACTACCCTGCCCTGTTTCTAACATGACGCCAAAATAAACTTCACTTTTAGACTGAATTAACTTGTCCAGCCAAAGGCCTGCAGCCGCCACGCCAGTTTTGAAGTCCTTCTCCCTCATTAATTGTCTCCATCTGGTAAAAGCTGGCTACACCAATGTACTCTCGTTTTCTCCTGGTGAACATTTTCTCCCTCTTGCGGGGCAAAGAGTATGCTTGTCCTCCATTTCAATGGAAAATGGCAAGTTAGATGATCCACGATCATGCTTGCTTCCTCCCCGTGATTCACACAGCAATTCACAGATAAAACTAAGGCTAACAAGTTTGTCCCCTTTCAGCTACCGCATTTGAAGATGGTGGCCCAACATGGCAGCCTTCAGTTGGGCGCGCCGTCACCTATGTATTTATAAACCACCTATTCTAAGCTACAAAAATGCTTACATTTGCATGCAATTATGATTAAACCTCAGTAAAATATGTATTTATGGAAATTAGGTACACACTGGACTTTTAAGACAGAATTTAATTTTTATCATTTCTGGTAGTTTTTGACACAAACGTCCTGAAATTACCCAGAAAAGTGTGAGCCTGGGAGGAAAAGTGCAGGTGAGACTGATAAGTAAGTGGTCACGTTCATTTCGACACAGACTGGATTATTGTTCATTGTGTCAGGAACATGAGAGGAAATCAGAAGAATCAGATTTCCACTTTTCTTCTTCTAGACATTTTTTCATCTAGTACTGTCACCACAAACTGATGGTTTTGTTGCATATAACAAAGAGTTCGGATTCTTTTCTGGATGGCTGGAGTCAGATCTTCACCGTACGGTTTTATGAATTTCATCCATTGCATCTTTTAATCCACTGAATTTTGCTCTCAGAATCACAATCTCTGTGTGAGATAAACATGGTTTGCACCGGTCAGCCATAACATTAAAACTATTGACACTTAGTGTGAGAAACATTGTTTACAGTGTTGCGAAAGTTTCAGCCCCTTGACTTTCCCTTTGTCAGGTTAAAATAGTATAGATTTAAATTTGTAAGAATAAAAAAGTGGGACAAATGTGAAGTGGAACGAATTTTTGGTATTTAATTTTAAAAAAATAAAAAACTGAAAAGGGGTGCAATATTTTCGGCCCTTGGTCAATACTTTGTAGCGCCACCTTTTGCTGCAATTAAGCTGAAGTCGTTGGGGTTGTCTTATAGTTTTGATGGAACTGAAATTTTGCCATTTTCTTGAAAAGCTCGAGCTAGTGAGGTTGGATGGAGAGCGTGTGAAAGCAGTCTTCAGCTCTTTCCACAGATTCTTGATTGGATTAGGTCTGGACTTTGACTTGGCCATTCTACACCTGGATACGTTTATTTGTGAACCATTCCATTGTAGATTTGGTTTATGTTTTGGATCATTGTCCTGTTGGAAGACAAATCTCCGTCCAGTCTAGGTCTTTTGCAGACTCCAACAGGTTTTCTTCCAGAATGGTCCTGTTTTGGCTCCTCCATCTTCCCATCAATTTTAACCATCTTCCCTGTCCCTGCTGAAGAAAAGCAGGCCCAAACCATGATGCTGCCACCACCATGTTTGAAGTGGGGATGGTGTGTTAGGGTGATGAGCTGTGTTGCTTTTACGCCAAACATATGTTTTGCATTGTGGCCAAAAAGTTCGATTTTGGTTTCATCTGACCAGAGCACCTTCTTCCACATGTTTGGTGTGTCTCCCAGGTGGCTTGTGGCAAACTTTAACGAGACTTTTTATGGATATCTTTGAGAAATGGCTTTCTTCTTGCCCTCTTCCATAAAGGCCAGATTTGTGCAGTGTACGACTGATTGTTGTCCTATGGACAGACTCTCCCACCTCAGCTGTAGATCTCTGCAGTTCATCCAGAGTGTCATGGGCCTCTGCTGCATTTGATAGTTTTCCTTGTTTGAGATGAAAGTTTGGAGGGACGGCCGGGTCTTGGTAGATTTGCAGCGAGGCCGGATATAGGCATGGGCAAGGAGGGGCAATGCCCCAAATGCCATGACTGCCCCAAACATGATGGCATGCAAAAATCCCAAACTGAAAAATTATTTAAGGAAAATGGTAGAGCGCATTCTGTCTCTCTCTCTCTCTCTCTCTCTCTCCCTCAATAAAGTAGCTACGGTAGGTAATAGGAAGGGTGTGTCCAGTCCGGCCCAGTGCTTCTTTCCTAGGTCAACCTGAGCTCCGCGCTCACTCAGTACAGTCCAGCACAAGACATGCGCCGTAGCTAGCCACTGTTTTGAGATTTCTTCCGTTGTCAAAAATTATTTGGTTACTCTTTCTCTCAACGTGTTCGTTTCTCTATGTCTCTCTTTCGTTTCTGTTGTAATTTGAAAGTCGAGTCACTATGCGAAGTTTTGGTTGCTAAAGCTAAAGCTAGCAAGGAGCTGCCGGTAGCAGAACTGCGGCTTTAGCAGCAGCAGAGCGATCATTACTGCTCCTCCATAGTGACTTACCACAAATTCTAACCATTCTAATGTGAGAGCTCTTTCTCCACTTTGTCTCGTGTTTTTCCCCCTTCCACCGCACAATGCATGTCCCCTGCAACCCTTCAAAAGGTCGTTTTGGTCCCCTGCACTTATTTTTACTGTCCGAAACTATTTTTTCCGAGCCGTCTTTAAAGGCACCGTGAGCGCACGCATGCTAGGGGAGGTGTGGATAACAGACGGGACAGAGAGAGCTGCTGAACGGTGCCAGGAAAGTTAGCAAACAGTAGAGCAGAAAAACTTTCAAGTCCCAAAAAAACCGTGTAAGTAGAAGCTGTTTATGCAGATAATGTTAGCTAAATATGACTAGTTAACACGGACCAATACATCATGTTGAGCTAGTTAATTGTTGTTACCTACTTCTTGCTATTTGTTATGCTAGGAATAAAGCCAATCCTCCATTTCTATGGAAGCTTGTGCTTGTTATTGATTCCTTAATATATTTAAAATAAATCTTTTTGCCAATTGTATGAAGCAATAAGGCCTGCATGCTGATAAATATAATGTAAGGGAGAAATATAATATAAAAAGGATTTTTAATCAAACTCATGATAATTGTGAAACTACATATTTTCCTCTATATATAGAAATTTATGATTGTTGCACCAAAATTGTCCAATGTTGATGTATGATGAATATGTTTTGTAGGTGAAGGATAGTAGGGATGCAGGAGGAGTGCTGGAGGAGAAAAGGCTGGACGCTCACAGGTGAGGTTAAAAGAATAAAATGAGATGAAGCATTGTGAAAATGTTAGGAGATATCTATAGAGCTTTCAAAGTCAAACACTGCTCTAAGTCGTCCTAAAATTTTACCCTCCAACTAAAGAAGAGGCTAAACTGAAATAGTGATTAAATATCAAGAAACTAATAATAAAAAAGAAAATTAAAAATATATTTTGTGAGTCAATTTTTTAATTTTAGTTGAAAATGATTTTTAAAAACCAAACAAAAAACTTCCCAGACAATTAGGGCCCTTAGTGAAATGTGGTCCAAAATACCGTAAAGTGAGAGTCTTTTGAACATAAAGAAAACACCTGTTGCAGTGTTCCTTAAAGTGTTGCAAAAAAGTTTTAGTTAGGGCCCCTCGTGCTTTTTCTTTTTTAATTTTTGTGTGTTTGTTTTAATATTTTTTTAAACCCAATTAAAATCTTTATTATTTTTGAATTTCTATGTTTTAACTTTTGTCAATTTCTCTTATTTTGTGCGACTGATTTTTTTTCTTTAATTTTAGTGTATGAAAATTTTGAGGATGGCTGTACATATTTTGTCAGATGAAAGAAGCAAATGGAGGTAAGGTTTTTATGGAGGCTGGTGAATAAAAAGCTGTAAAATGTGAATGCGTTTTTTACTGGTAAGAAATAGTGTGAGGGACTAGCAGTGAGTTATGAGCTGGTGGAACTGGCAGTGGAAGGATAGATAGTTAGTTATTTTCTATGATTTTAGGGGTTTGGGGATTTGACACCCCCAAATTTTCCAGCTGCGCCACCCTTGCCCCCCTTTTGCTCCTGCCCTCTAGTGGGGCTGTCTAATCCGGGCCTGATTTGCAGTGGTCTGTATCCTTCCATTTCAATAGTTGCTTGCACAGTGCTTTGAGATGTTTAAAGCTTGGATCTTGCTCCACCGGTTTAAACTTTCCACAAAGTTCTCGGCTGCCTGGTGTGTTCTTGGTCTTCATGTGCTTTCTCGCTTTAAAAGAATGGCTATCAAGAGAGGTGTTTATATGGAGACTTGATTCACAAGGTGGTTCCATTTTCATCATCAGCATTTGGACAACACCGGTCATTAGAGTCCCCTGCGGGTGAGTTTGCTGCACTGAAAGTAAAGGGGCCAAATAATATTGCCGCCCCTTTTCAATTTTTATTCTTAAAAAAGTTTAAATTACCAATGAATTTCGTTCCACTTCACGATTGTGTCCCACTTGTTGTTGATTTTGACAAAAATTTATTTTACTTTATGTTTGAAGCCTGAAATGTGGCGAAAGGTTGAAAGGTTCAAGGGGGCCGAATACTTTCGCAAGGCACTGTATCTTGTTAAAATTCAATGATGTGCTGAGAAAACCTGCATCCTAGCAGCCACTTGGATGTTACCAGCCCCTAAAGTAGCAGCCCACCCCACCAACACGGTGGGCCGAAACAGTTCAGGAAGAGCTAAATAACACATTAATAAGTCTGAGGCATTCACCTGCCCTCCTAATCTGATGGATACCAGTCTGATGGGCCACTTGGGTTTTATGTTGAATACCTGTGACCCTTGCACAGGTTTGACATGAGACTTAATACAGATCAGAGTTTACTTTCCTTTAATTTGTAGTGCAAGAAAATAAAAATCATTGCTATAAATTTAAAATCCATCCACTCAATAAGCTGCCAAGTCTCATAATTCTTGTTAGGTTGCTCTGAATTTCTGCACCCAGCAGCCTTTTATACAAACAGAAAGGTAAACCTGGCCTCTGCTGTGCCAACCAAAGCCTGCCTGTGTCCTTGGTTTGTGCAAGCCTGCAGCGGGACAGATAGTACAACAGGACCTTATAAATACTAATCAGTTTTAAAACAAGACAGCAGACCAATCAGTCTCTTCATGTAGTGTGACACATTGAGCGATGATCTCTGAGCAAGAGTTCATGTCATTGTGTAAGCAATTATCCCGCTTAAGTGTCCTTCAGTCAGTCACTGTATCCAACTCTGCCCTCTGACATCTCTGTTAGTTAAAAACTCAACTAACAGGAACATCAGACTGTTTTATTTAGCCTTACAGCACGACAGCCGTCTAAAAGTAGCTACTGTATGGTCATACACTGTATATGAATAAGTTATTGATTAATTATTTAGTCTGTTGAAAGCCTTGAATTTGTTACTGACCATCATGTTACCTTCAAGGGACAAAAACCAGTTGTTTCACTGTGAGGTTTGCTGTTGAGCTCTGCCTGTCAACCAAAACAAAAATGTGTCATGACGTCAGCCGCACCTCCCTCTACCTCTGCTTCACACCCCCTCGCCTTATCTGCTAAGGAACACCTGCAAAGTGCAAACACACTGAGCAAAAAAACATCACCATTATGCAGAACATGTTGGGCAGGTAACTCCAGTAGCCGATTCCAGTAGTGTAGTGGTTCTAGTGGTATCAGTTACTGTACACTTCTACTCGAGGCGACCATTTACAAGGCTGCATTTTACGGCTTATTGCAAATGTTAGCTGGGCTCGTCACCTTACACAACCATGTTGTGGCAAAAAAAAAAAAAAAAAAAAGACAGTTATGTGGCAAGTTAAGTTTTATGCAAATTTTATTATGAAAATATATATTAATTTAAATGGTGCACAAATAATGAATACAGTTTAAAAAGGGATGAATGAAGGAAAGATGAATCAGTTGCAGCCGGTGTCTGCTCGAAGTATTGAAAAGGACCCTGTCTGTTTCTCCAAAGCAGGAAAGT
This sequence comes from Atherinomorus stipes, assembly GCA_023101725.1. Lineage (NCBI taxonomy): Eukaryota > Metazoa > Chordata > Actinopteri > Atheriniformes > Atherinidae > Atherinomorus > Atherinomorus stipes. The sequence continues at coordinate 268,757 of JALJCO010011700.1, forward strand.
TTAAACGAAGATGCCTCAGACTTCCCGACTCTGTGAAAGGCCGAGCGACTGTCCACGCTCTTGGTTGGTTTTTAGATAATGTCCGCATAAGTGTCCTCTACAGACATGTGAGAGAGCAGATTATGAATGTCTGCTGATGTGTCAATTGATGCACGACTGATACTGCAGGTCACTTCGTGTACTGTCAAGGTGAAATTACATTATCAACCATAACACAACCGCAAAACCAGACCCATTGCCGGGACTGAGCCACTTACAACTGAAGCTCCGGACATTAAGCCACGCTACGACCATAACATTAAATTTGATTGAATCAACACAGCAACGTATCCTTAACGTTCCTGTGATACTAATTAAAACAGACATTTGATTATCTGTTGGTACTCGTCTGTCCAGCAGAAGTAAAGCTAGCTCTGAGTTCAGCTGCAGTCCTTTAGCTCTCCCAGTTCTCTCCACTGAGGAAACACAAGGCCAGTCATTCCGGGTTTGGTCTCTTTCTTTATCCAACCACCGTTGTTCCTTTAGAGGTGATGTCGGATCCTGATCGTCTTCAGATGAACGTTTCATCTGCTGTCCTCCATTTTGCCTCTAAGATACGCGCTGCTATTGCTGACTGGCTGTAGCGTTTTATAGGGAGGGAGGACCAAGGGCTCCAAGAGGAGGGTGAGAGGAGGCGGTGATTCACATGAACATACGAGAACACACGGTCAAACCAGCTTGTAAATATGATGCTGGAGATCAACACAGAGAGACGGTGTACCTAGGGTTGCCACCTTTCAGAAAAAAAAAGAAGGGACACCTACCACAGCTCATCGGGGCCACGACCACCACGGGCTGATACTCGTATGGTGGGCTCCTCACAGCAGTGGTATGCTTTATTTTGCACCAGTGTTTTTAGAAAAGGAGTGATCAATAAAACAATTGGTGGCACTTAAAGCTTGAAATGCTGCAATGAACATATTGTTTAAGCAACACTGTTGCATAGAAAGTGCTGTTATTTAGTCTACATATGCTGTAATTACATCCATCCCTATTTAAAATAAAATGAGGAAAAAATATATAACAATGTGCCATAAGCACAAAACTTAGTTACTGCATTATCAATAAAACCTAATTAATGAGAAGCTGTCATGCACATATCACATGGCAGCACCAGCAGCCAAAGGAGATCTGTTTTTGTTGAGTGTGCAACAATTAACTTAAAATATAAGCCTAGTAAATACATGAAGAACTGAATGTAAGTGTTAAAGTGATCTGTTGTAGACAGCTTTGATGTGTCCGAATCTGTGGTACACCTGTGTCACCTCAACTGTAACCTAGAGTGGGATGACAGATTAATTAAACTTTATTTCTTTTGCTGCTTCTTATGACTTGAAAGAAAGTCAGGTCATCCAGACAGATAAACCACACCAAGAAAAGAATTTTCTTGCATCTTCTGGCAAAAACACAACCAGATAAAAACTGATCCTGTTCTGAATGTGACGTCATGACTGATTCAGTCTCAGGAGATGAGGAGATGAAGATGGGACACTCACGTTTAGGTCGTCTTCGCGGTTCTCACGTGTCTGTGTTGCTTTCCTGATGCGTGATGATGTCTGATGTCAGACAGTCCACCGCGCGCCACTGAAAACACTCACCCACATACGTATTTAACAGTTTCTCTCATCATCTCCAATGACGCTGTCCACCCAAGGGCGGGCCTGTTCCCACTCAGGTGTTTTCTTTAGCAGCGTTTTCGCTTTTGAGAGCATGCTGGAGTATCAGGTGTGGACATTTTAAAAGGCGCGGGTGCCGAGAGCGCGCGTGACAGCAGCACACGCAAGCGCGCAGGCAGAGATGCAGGACTGGAGGATCCTGCGATGATCCCGCTGGTTTTGGCTGGCTTTAAAATTTCCCGTGTTTTATTTAGCTCATTATTACTAAATTTAATGTTTATATATGTGTGACAGACATGTGTGTTTGACAATTATGGAAATACGGAACAAATGGCGTCCCGTATTTACGGGACGCAATGTTTTATTGTCAATTAAAGGACGATTCCGTATTTTACGGGACGGATGGCAACCCTAGGTGTACCCTCATGCTATCCTCTAGATGGAAATGCACATTTTGTTCCTCACATAGCAATTTTTAAAAATTCTTTCCATCAAAAAATGATTAATTTTCTGCTTATTTTCCCTTTAAGAGGCAACTAGTTTCATGTGATAATCACTATTACATAATCCTAGCTTATCTTATCTGATGTATCTTTGATTGTAAGGTGACTTTGAGTGTCATGAAAGGCGCCCAGAAATAAAATTCATTATTATTGTTATTATTATTATTATTTTTAATCCTGAGACAATCGTTCTTGGACAGTCCATGCTAACTTTATGGCAACATGACTGTTTGTTTAGTTAAATAGGAGACTAACACTATTTTTTTTTTTTCTCCAAGGATCAGTTGTTCTTGCTCTCCATCCCACCAAACATCGGACGTCGGAGAGACGTGCAGATCATGTCAGTATTAGGTCGGCCCGTTAAAGACCACATGTAGGCGGCTGTGCGATGTGCAAAATAGGTTAGATGACGTCTAAATTGGACCTTTTTTGAAACGTTGTAATGACGTTCAGAATTTGGACGCCATCTGAAGACCAAATCTAGATGTTAAAGTGGTGCAAAATGGATCCAAGTTTTAGACGTCACTATTGGACCTCTTTTACTTGTTAAATTGACGTTCAACAAAGCCCGCATGGAGCCCCAATAGTTCTCCTTGTTAGGCTGATGAACGCAGCACAGCTGTGACTGTGAAGCAGTCTAAAAGTTTGATTCTGTCATCAGTAACATGGTCTTTCCTTCCGCTGATCTAGCATTCATGGACATAAAATGGATCATTTGTAGGTTTTAAAAATGTCGCCATTTATCTAAGATCTGAACCTCAGTGCGACTGAAGGAAAACAATTTCATCAGGACTTTTTTTCTTTCGTGAGTGGGTTTTTTGATTACCTCGTTTCAGTCATTTGTGTAAAATTAGTCCATGATGAAGTTTAGAAATGTGACATGACTTCACAGCGTTTAGCTTTGACATGATGAAATGATCTAGTTATGACTGTAAATCATGTGTCAGTAATGCTGTAATGGGGAGGTTACCTGTTACAGAGGCATAAACACATGCACTTAAAGGTTGTTCATGCAGTCTAAGCCTGTTTTACAATTAAGAGCATTGATTAATATTAGATTATTATGGGCTGCATAAGATGCCATGTCACTATGTTTCTGTTTCAGCACAGGGGGTGGGGGGGTCTCTGGCCTTTATTCTAACACACCAAAATGACAAGTTGGCCCTTGAAAGTTTAGTCCTTTGATATTCCAGGATGCACAGAGCAATTCAATGTATTATTTTCATTATTTTTTTATCATTTTGACCTAACGACATGAACATAATTTGGGTCTCAGTGAGAACGAATTGTGGAACCCTGTATCACATTTATATATTAAATAAAAGATAAGTAATGCAAAACTGGCAGTAACATACAGTATTTGTTCAAAAAGCAGTTCTGCTAAGAGCACCCATGGCTAACAATGGCCCTGAGTCCAAGAGAATGATAGCTGGGTTGTAAAAATAATCTGTTTTAGCCTATCATCTTTCAACAGTGCTGTGTTTCCAACTATATATAACTCAAATGTGGAAAACAAAGTACTTTTTACCTCAAATCCAGCACTTCCAATCATTCAAGTGTTCATTTTTATACATTTTGACCAAAGTGATATTTATTCAACCAATAACTGGCATTTGAGTCTTTTTGCAGTCTGAGGTAGAAAATTGTCACAGAAATGTCTGAAGTACTTGCACTTGACCAAAGCAATGAGAATATGGAGATTAAGGAGAAAGATGAAGGGAAGGACAGAGGACAGAAGAGGCTGGTGTAACATTTTAGAAAAAAATAAGCCCATAGATGAGAGGAGGCGGTGGGAAGTGCTGGGTAGACCTTCAAATGACACTGCAAAAAAAGTGTGCTACAAAGCAGTGCTTGGCAGCGTCATCATTCATGTGCGCTGGTGTGTTTGGGTGGCTCGTGTGTTGTTTTCTTGTATGTGTAAGGAATGACCCGTAAGTGAGTATCCTGTGCATTAGAGTGCATGTTTGTGGGTGTGCAATAGAAGTACTACATTATCACATTTGTGTGTCTGCGTGAGTCGGTGTGTTTGTGCATGCATGCCTGTTAGATTAATACCCATCTCTCCTTGAGGTAATCCATCTCCCACCCTGCCACTTTCCATTCAAATCATGCCTTGCGTTAGGAAACGTGCCACCCATCAGCCATCTTGCCCAGAGTGAACTCTCATGGCATGTAAGGGCACTTCACATGCTGTTGTTTGAGCTTGGCCGGGTCCGTCCTGCAGTCTTACTTCACACCAATGTTGTTTTTGCCAGCCTTCTGAATGTGTTTCTCTTAGTCTTTTGGACAAAATTGCTCATCGTTTAAGTCACATTTTAGTAATTTCTATATGTGATAGTTTTAGTAGTATCTTAGTCCACAAAAATCCAAAAAGGTTTTAGCCTAGTTTTAGTTAAAAGAAATAAAGAAGAAAAATGGTCTTTTAATGAATTAATTTAGATCAGTAAGTATTAGGACTGTAACAGTATGTGTATTTGTGTCGAACCAATCGGTACGCTACTCTCGGTTCAGCACAACCCTGTACCGAACTGCGGGGCGCAGGATTTGTTTATTTAGCTCTTTATTGTTTCATTGAGTTTTGCGTGCCAACGGACACAATTGAGTGACGGACCGTTTAATTTTCACCTCCAGCTGGTGCAGCGCCCTTATTCATCCTGTTTCTAACAACTACTAACATGTGAGCTAGTTTAGCTAGGAAGAGTCCCCGCTACCTTCCCCTACCATCCTGCGTTTCGCAAAGACGCGTCTGGGAGGGCCTCGGTTTTGACGGTTTTGACGAAGAGGGAGGAGGGGAAAAAAGTCTTCTTTCTTTCATGACTGGACAAACTGATTAATCTATCCAGGTGTGTCTGTCCATTGTCCTCGTGGTTACTGAGGTCAGGCACACCTGGATTAATCAGTTTGTCCAATAATGACAGACAGGAGATAAAGGAGTTGGCTTAATTGCAGAAGTTGTGGAATTTTGAGTTTCTATGTTCACTTTTGGTCAGATTTGATACTAAACGTTTGAAATGACTTGTGATTTATTCCGATTCTAAATGCTGCAAGCACCTTCTGCTTTTTACCCCCAGAATTATCTACAAGGTTATCTTGGCAGGATGGAACTTTTCTGGCAACTCAACTTGGCCAAGGTTAAATCCTAACAACTACCTGTGTGTCTTTGAGTTATTGGAACAAAGAATAAAGAAACTAAAAACACACATTCTTGTCAGGATGGATTGTTATTACATTTTTAACCATGAGGAATCTCAGTCTGGTCCTCAAAGGCCGCTGTCCTGCAGATTTTACATGTTTCACTGCTCCAACACACCTGACCTTGTCAAATTCCTCACATTTGTCCATTCATTTCAGATAGGTGGATCTTGGGAGCCAGAGTTTGGAACCCTATAACCACTGAGGTACCATGTGACTGAAAACTTTAAATGGAAGTCATATTGTGGACGAACTACCAGAATCTTTTTGAGGCGACATGATCATTTCCAGAACCTACAAAGGACCATTTAAGCAATGTAGAGGAGCTTTTATTTCAGTTGTTTTAAAATCTGGAATCGCGCAGATCACTGGAAACGTCAAGCGTGTTTTCCTCTCTAATCTCAACTAGCAAACACACCAGGATTTAATCGTAATCATGCAACACACAGAACAGGTTGTTCTCATATGCCAGAGGGCTCATTAAGAGAAAACACATCACCAATTCACCAGACTTTTTCTGGCAAGGAAGCCAATGTTCACGAGATAGAGACAACTTGCTGTGATATCAACACTTGGCATTTTTCAGGGAGAAAACCAAAAGCTAACAGGTCTTGATGAGAAAATGGTTGGAAATGTAAAGATGTGGTCAGATTTTCTGTTTTTCAGAAAGAACTGGAGTTGGGATTCTGGTTTTTGCTTCAAATTGCTTGATCAACAGCTGCAAGCTAATGTTTGCCTAAGGAACCAGAATGTTAATCATTGCTCCACTCAGATGCTTCAAGTACCCAGATTTTTAATTTCAATCAAAACACAACCTGTTTGATATTATCAGGGCAGCCCAATGAGTTTGGCGTAAGACTGGATCTGTGAACCCCTGCCAGATGGTAGACACTTGCCAGATACTCTGAGCCAAACATCATTACCCACCGAGGTCTAGGACTGGATTTGAGAGGTAACTTGGCCCAAAATTCCTGCAGTGTGGGTCTAGCATAAGTAGTTCAAACTAGTATGGGGTGATGCTTTGATAGAATAAAGGGGAAAAAACACAATTCCATCTTTGATGTTCTTGTAAGACTGGTGATAGTTTTTCTGTCTCATAACATTATGCAAAAGGATTTATGTGAGTAAGGGAAAAAATCTCCCATGATTCCACTACAGGGATTGTAATGGTGATCTCCACTTCTATTTCTGTTGTTAGGTCAGATAGCTCTTTGAAAAAAAAATCTGTTTATTTTTATTGTTTGTGAATATACGTGGGTTGCCTTCACTCACTGTTGACATCAACAGGATTATATCTTATGCATTTCTGCAAAGGGGAGCTTAAAGGATAAACACAGCAGTGCAGTATTCAATTTTGATTTAACTTTTAAAAGGCAATCCTTGAAGAAGAGACCTGTCCAAAGAGATCAGATTGTGGTTTGAATCACCAATCTTGCACTTGCAAGATATTCTTTACCAGTTGAGTCAGATTGAAGAAACTGTCAATGATTTTGGTGTTGGAATTTATTTTATCTGACGTCTCTGAGTGGACAGAAATCATTGAAATGGAGAAAAAGTGGACTTAAAAGGAATGTGGAACAAGAGTGTAAATCAGTGGTCGCCTTCTTCAAGCACCAGAACTCAGAGGTTTGCTTTACTCCTGTGCATGAAACCAAAAGTAAGCACTTGAGATGCCATGTGAACCCCCACATAGTTTCCGCCATCTTGCCACCTGAATGAATCTCCAATGAATTACGCCTCCCATATCCAGAGTGATAGAAACAGGACACACTGCTCCTAAAGTTACAGCTCATAACCTCCCTGATGCTCAGGTCAAGGGCTGCATAAATCTCTGACTCAGTGAGTTTCATGAACCCTCACTCAGTGTTGCCTTAAAAGCAAAGTAATGTCACTTTGGGCCGGATCTATCAAAGGTTTGAGTGCATAAAAGCGTGAGCTATTTTACTCCACACGCAAAAAAATGTACAAACTGATCTATTTACAGCGTGCTAAAAGGATTCAGTCTTTAACACATGCTAAATAGCGTCTCTTATCCATTTAGTACTTTTTCTGCAATGAATATGCAATATGGGGCGTTTACACGTAAAAGTGCGTGGAATGGGAGGAGAAAATGTAAATATATTCATTTAGCACTCGCAAGGCGATTTATCAACCGTGAGAAGCATTACCTTGCTGGGATTTTTGCGTCTATTTTAGTACATCTGAAAAGCAGGTGCAAACTTGCAGCTTTGTGCACAAAAGGCTGCAACCTCTGAGGGACAATCCTGGACACGCACACATCTGATTCAAAAATCATTTTTCATTTTTCTTGAGCTACTGTGAAGGCCACATGAAGTTTGGAGGTCGGTCGTGATTGACTCTGTAGAAAGTCGGTGACCTGTTCGCACTGACCCCACTGACCCCGCTCCGTCAGCTCACGTGGCCAACCACTTTGTGACTGAGTTGCATTCGTTCCCAAACACTTCCATTTTCTCATAATACAGCTGACTGTTGACTGTGGAATATTTAGGAGTGAGGAAATTTCATGACTGGATTTGTCGCACTAGTGGCATCCTATCACAGTTCCACGCTGGAATTTACTGAGCTCCTGAGAGCAACACATTCTTTCACAAATGTTTGTAAAAACACTCTGCATGCCTAGCTGCTTTTCATTTTATATACCTGTGGCCGTGAAAGTGATTGTAACACATGATTCCCATAATTTCGATGGGTGAGCAAATACTTTTGGCAATATAGTGTATGTTCAGTTGTCATTTTCCTGTCTGTAAGAGGGAAGTTCCTCTATCAAGGCAAATTTTAACTGCTCATAAACTCTACATACTGTAACTAAGCTTGCTCTCTCAGAACATTAACTCCTTTTTTCCATTTTAATAAGCAGCAAATTACACAGCTCTTTCTTCCCTGCAACTTTTGGTGGAAATTATTAGAAAATTACATAACAAGTTAATTAAAACATCGCCATGAATATCTGTGAAATTCAATGCTGAAACTTTTAAAAGATTATATAAATGGGTGGGATTGTCTGTTTTTGGTTAATTCAGCATAGCAAAGCTCCAAGAATATGAATCAGTCCAGTGAACAAATACAAAAATCCATTGACTCAAGTGTTGCTGTCTTGTTTACTCATAAGTGTTTCTTTAGCATAGTGAATAGGATTAATTAAAGAGCAGAGATGGCGTCTTCTGTGTAACTTCTGTAACATTAGATGCAGCCCATTTAGACCTGATGAACCATGTACTCAGGGCAGTTCAGGTCATAATAGGTTAATGACATTTTGGAGGCTTTTTACTCACACTGAATCAATTTGCCAACTTAAATTGGCTAAAAAATAAAAATGCTTGTAAACTATAAGCATCTCACTGACCCAGAAAATTATGTTTTATGTGCACTATGCCCATGTTTGTAATAACTCTACTGTCTTATTTAGGTTGTCCTAGAAAACATCCTTAAATCAAATGTAATTTTCAATATTTCTGAAAGATTGACATCAAATGATACATGTAGCTTATGTCTGAAAACTGTGTTGAAAATTCCACATACAGTAGATCCATCTTGATGTAAACTTAACTGAGATAATTTTCCTCCAGATTATAATCTGCGGTCTTGATGGAGTCAGACACGATCATTACCCAGCCACTCCATTTTGGGGACTTAATCTGTTTCAGGGCTGATCTGCTCAATCCCGGGCCTGGAGGAAGCCTAAATGACTGTATTAAATCAATTAGCTGCCTAATTGGGCTGAGATACAGACTCAATTTCCTTATCACCAGCCCCAGCAACCATTACAGATGGCCCTGGAGATCTGTCAGGGGATGTGCCAAGAGGTCAAAGTGGAAATACTGAATGTTTTTGCAACCTCATAGTTATTGATGGATACTTACTGTGAATATATATTGATCCATTGCCGCTGCAGTACTTTAAAATGTTGAAATGTAAATGTTATTTGACTGGCATACTTTGTATGTACACTGTGAGAAAAGTCAGTGAAAATGAGACCAAATGTATTGTCAAATTTGAAAGTATTTTCTGAATTGCATTGTTTATTCTTATTACATCTTGAGAACAAGAATGCTTCTCAAAACTAAACAAATCTGGAGTCTTGTGTTCAGGAGTTGTCTGAGATTAGTTTCTATTCTCAAAGTTCAATTATTAAGTTTGTACAAAGACCACAAAAGCTCATGGGAAATGCATATTCAGCTGGAATTTAACATTTTGTAATTGTTACCCTCTAAATTTGAGTTATCTGCTTTTCTGTTTACATTTAGACAAGAAAGAATGTTCAGTTTTGTCTGAATGTGAAAGTTGTTACCTTGACTTTAGTAGACAGCGAGTGGATTGTGGACAGTACGGGGACGACAAACCACCATTAACTCTAATCTGAAATGTTGGATAAGAACTGAATAACTGGTTTTGGTTAAACTTAGTGTAATCATTTGTATTTAAGGCATGTCCGATATTATCGGCCTACCGATATTATCAGCTGATATTGGCATTGAAATGTGATATTGGAAAATATCTGTATCGGGTTTTTTGTTGTTGTTATGGTTTTTTTGGACCGATATTTGTACTAATAAAATCTCACGAGATTTGGTAACAGAACAATGATATCTCACGAGATTTCATTCCCTCAGCACCCCTCCAGCATGCAGAAGTCCCTTTTATTCTGGAAGAACTTCATTTCCCAGCATTCCTTTCAGAGTCAGGTGACTACGGTGCAGCTGCTGCTACTACAGACTGACTTGCTTTGTAGCTGCTTATGTCTGGTTTTAAGTTGTTGTTTAAGTAACCAAGTTGTCAAAAACATTATAATTAGCCACATGTTGGCTAATACCTGCTAGTATCTGATATCTGGCAGCCAGATGTCTAAAATGAACTCCTCTGGCTGAGTTAAGGATATTTTATGATCTTAGCTCTCAGGTGCAGAATATAGTTGTATTTCTCAAAATATGAGAGATTCAACCTCACAGTTATCTGCATATATCGGTATCGGTTAATATCGGATATCGGAAATTAAGAGCTGGACAAAATCCGATATCCGAAATGGTAAAAAAGTCAATAACATCCCTATTTGTATTCATTCAAAGAAAATTGTTTCTTTTGGTTCAGCTATTCTCTTTTGTTCAGAGTGATGTCATTCTGTGAATGCAACAGAGCATTTGATGTGAAAGTGCAGAATTTTCTGGTTTTGGATTAAAGAAGTGTCGGACAGTTAATGGTATAATGTCCTGGTAATTTTCTGCCACGACGGTTTTTCTATGGACGTTTTTTTTCTGAGAGTGTAGCTCAGTTTGAGTGTACAGATGTTGGTGGTTCCAGGAATTTACTATTCAGTCCTTTTTTTCAAAAAATATATATATACTTTTTTTCCGTTTTAAGCTGCCTCTAATAAGAATATGGTACTTCTTCTGTACTGTCTTTTTTGTATTTGATTAAGTATCTGTGGAGTGGATTACATTATCATTTACTTGACTGTACTGTTGAACGTCCCACAGCATGTAGGGATATATTTGCTGTGGTCTCTAGCATAAGTATGTGAATTAAATATTGGATTAATTTGAGCAAACATAAAGGGATTTAGATGCAGCAGTTCTCACAAGGACACAGAGAAAAAAAGTAAACTGAAGATCTGTGGTGTTAAAACCATTTCCAGATCAAATGACACAGTTGTGGCCTCAAATTAAAGTTCATGCATGCCTAATATCTACTTCAACAAGGGCATATGCCATCATACGCATCATTACACCAAAGACCCCCCACTAAACAATCTGTTAGTACCTTAGCTAATGACTCACAGGAGTCACTCATCTACTAATATCTGCCATTTTCGCCGTGTACTGGTGCTTTTGCCATCAGCTGTCCAGCAGCTCACAGAGTTGTGCCCTTGTTTCAGTGACTGCCAACAGAAGTGAGACCTTGTTGAGTGAGCGATGGGGCACAGCTGTTGCTCCCTGCAGGAGCAGCAACCTCGCTACCTGCTGGCTGATGATTCACGGACATGACCCTAAAACCTCAGTCTGTTTCACCAACACAGCTCGCTTTCACTTGAGCAAAAGCAGAAAAGTGATGGTGAATGGATGCGAGTTTGGATCGACTCAGGGGCTGGTAAAGGCATCTGGAATGCTAAGTTTTGATGACATGCCGCATATGAGGCTATCCAGTCTGCTTTGCTTGGGAGAGATATATTTTTGGTGTCACATTAGCATGGAAGACATGGATGTGCAGCGCTTTCAGATCCTGATGCAGCTTACCTTTAAATGTTAAACTAACTAGAAATTGATGAAAAGTGTTCGTATCACAAAAGCTACTTAGCTTAATTCGCTTTTTAAAAGTTTTGAAAGTAATAAAGGCAAACAACATGCATATTTTATCATTTATTTTGCTACACATTTTGATTTTCTTGCTTAGTTAAATGAACAGTTGTGTTTTTGTTCTGAGCAGCTAACCTGTGAGCTGCAGCATGCAGCTTTGCACAAAGAACAGAAAAAGTAGTTTTCCTACAAAATCTTCAATCACTGTAAAAGACAGTCATTCTATAACCAAACTGTAAAATTTAGCCATTTTTAGGATGTAATCTTTGTGCATTTTTGTCTCAATTACACAGTCAGATGATAAAAATGAAGGACAGTAGTAGTGATGTCATGCAGAAGGCCTGCCAAAAAATTAATAACAATTATCTTTATCCTTAGATTATAAGCATTTGTTTCATAACTTTTGGTAAGACAGCATTTTGTGTCATAGCTGGCACATTCCCCATCTTTTTTATGCTACTGTAGCATTAACAGAGAGCAAACAAGTGGGGAATTGCAACACGACAAATTCACTGAAGTCACAGCAAATATCAGGTACACGCCAGAAAAAAAAAATTTCTTTGCACTGACGAAATGTGTGACTAATATTTTGATGGGGGAAATATTGCATGCCAGTTACCAATAACACTGGTGCTGCAAACCAGTGAGTTTTCTCTCATTTTGGTTTTGTGCAGTGCTACATTTCAATGAAACATTCAGCCTTTTTCTTTCCTCAAATTAAAAACATAAAAACAGGTGTGATGTAAATTGGATTTTTATACTGTGTGATAGTTTGTGGTTTAAATATAAACATCAGTTGATGGCCTTTCATGAAGATTACATCTGCTGAAAAACGTTTACAATACCTCATTTTTTTTCAACAGTTTTTTAGTCATATTCATTTACTTATATAAAAAGAAGTAAGACAAAGCTGGGGGATTTTTTTTATGGAAGAGGATTCGGGCTACTGAGGAAAAAGAGAAAATTCAGAGAAAAAAAAATTTCACAATTCTGACTTTTTTCAGAAATTAAAAAATAAAAAAAATCTCAAAAATGTTTTTAATGTTTTGGGACTGACCTTAATCTCAGAGTTTTGACTTTTTCAGAAATTGAAAAAAAAAAAATCTCCTAAATTTTGAAAAAAAAAATGTTCTGGGGGAAAAAGTCAGAATGCTGATTTTCATCTTATTCTGACTTTTTCAGAAATTGAAAAAAAAAAAACTCCCCCAATTTTTCCTTTTAACTTTCTTTTACATATACTTTAAAGTAGCTTCCCCCCCCAATTTTGTACTGTTTCTTTCTATTCTATGGCTTCGTCACACCACCTCTTCATCTAAGAGTGCCTGACTAACAACTAATCTGTGATCAGCTGCATTTCAATGAGTATCAATTAACATCATCACAGCGCAATTGCAAAGTTACGTACCACAGCATCAGCCTTTTTTCATGAGCCTTTTTTTTTCTTTTTTTAGTTTTAAAGAAAATCATCAAAGAGACTGAAATAGTGGCCTAAAACATTACAGTAATACTACTTACTCAAAACTGTAAGAAATGAAAGACATGTTCGTATGGAGTTAATTGTCAAGGTAAATTTCTTGATCATGAAAGCAACTCCTATCAGAAAAACAATACAAAGCTCTTTGTTGAAGTACAGAAATAGTCAATCCGTGACAAGGGAGACAACTGAGCGCTTAGCGTGTTGTGTTGCAAGTCTGCCTTTAAACGACTATCTGACATCTGAGCAGAGATCAAGCTCAGAGCTTCACTGATGCACTTTTTTATGTTGCTTTAATTGCCACGGATCTGTGCTGCACATTGCACACCTGGCTTATGAGCTTGCATCAGTCCAAAAAGGGGTTTACCAGTTTGCTCCATATCTTAAATCTGTTAAAACCCCACTCTGTTTGCAAGTCTCTGGATTCATTTTCAGTTTGTATTCGATGTGCAAAAGACTGTTTGAATACAGATGACACAGTTAATATTGAAATCTAAGGAGGGATTTCCAGAATATGTCAAGGGACTTAAAATTTAGATTGATGTTATTCCCCATGCAAGGAGTGGATTTAAGTAAAGATTATATAATCAGAAATTACACCCAAAGGACTCTGCCACAAGTGACCTGCAAGATTTAGTCCGGGAGTTTGATGCAGGTTTGCTTGTGTATGTGAGTCTGTGTTTGCTCATGCAGTTAATTGCAAAATCTAAATAAGTGTTCTTGTTTTTCATCTTAATAAGGCACATGTGCAAAAGACTTGCACATGTGGCAGGTCTCATCCCCTCTTATCTGTGCCATCTCACTCAAAGCTTATGTATTGAGCTTGGTCTAGAATTTAGTCAGGATGCAGGCAGATGGGTGTTCACCTCCCAGTCGGCTCCACCAGCCATGGCACAAATGTCACGACTCAGAAGGCCTTCGGTTGCCTCAGTACCACAGAGAAATCACACTGGCACGGATGAATAGATTTAATTCCCCCCACTCCTCCCAGTCCAGCAGTATTCATGCATTTGCTGGGCCTGACTTCATTAAAGCTCTGCCTCTGTGTTGGGTCACAAAGAGGAATGTCAGAGAATGACGTGAAAGTGATTATGAGTTAATGAACTTCATATATTGCAAGACTCTTTTTATGGAAATCTTCCATTTATAAGTAAACTTGTTATTGTATGTTTAAGGGCCCATTCCCTGATTGATTTGATGAGTGTTTGATTGGCTACATAAAAAACTATTTAACAGCCGCTTTGTCAGTCAGCCTCCAGATGATTTTTCCTTCTTCCACAAACAGCTGCGATCTAAACTCTAATATTCCACACATCATCTAAACGTATAAGCTGTGTGATACATTATAAGTGTTGTCATAATGACTGCATCCATTTTTCTAACATATTTAAAGGTAGATGTCTTGTTTTTTCCAGACTTGCCATTTCAATTTACCCCAAAATGCAAGTTTTCCTGCTTTGCAACAGCCGAGCTGTCAAAGCAGCAGTGATTGCATCAACATGCAATTAAATGTTAATTCAGTGATGCAGCGTTATTGTCAGAAACACTGCATTACAGTCCCTTTAATTATCCCTGATTGTGATTATAACCTTTTTATATTTTCTCTGTGTCCTCATTTTTATGCACATTGTTTGCCCAACGCTCCATGAATCAGGACTGCAGAGTGTGTAGAGAGCACCCTCCTTCTGAGTGGGGAGTTTGCTGTGATTACTGTGGTGTTGTGCTGTTCTGTAGTTAGCGGATGATGCAAGGTGCTTAACATCGGGCCCAGCACATAGCTGCTTTCAGGAAATGACAAGAGAAGGTTGCTGTGTTGTTATGAAATTAGATTCATCCCTCTGCGTTCAGTCGTCACGGTCCTGCCTTTGCACAAATATTTTTCAATCCGTCAGTCTGATTTGATTTATGTTGTGATCTCTTTTCCCTTCTGGATTGGGGTTGCAGTTGAAGGACAGGTCCTGTCACTTAGCAAATAAGACAAGCGTTTACGTGAACCCCCCACATCCCCTTCATTGCATCCGTGAGACGCTGGTGGCCTTGTTGTGGCAGAAACACAGCAAGATTGTCGTCCAGTAATGGTTACCATGGATGGCACGCGTTGTCAGGGGCTTCTGTGTAATGGATTCAAATTGAACTGTTGAATTTCAGGATGGGAGAGGCAGAGAGGGAGAGGGGCGGTGGAGGAGGAGAAGGACGGCTGAAGAAGCACAGGGAGGAGGGAGCGACGGAAATAGTCTGAGCATAAAAAAAGACTGAGAGGTGGAGAGAGACAGACACAGAGAGAGGAAATGGTGGTGGTGGGGGGGTCGTTTTGAAAGCCCTCACCATCTGTGATGAGGAGCTGGAGGAGCAGTGATTGTCCCAGAGAGCTGTGAGGAGGCTGCTGTCATCATGGCGATATGGATGAACTGCGCTGCTTCCTGCCATGCCAGCAGCACACCGCCGTGTCAGGTCTGACTTCACACACTGGTTGAGGGGCAGCAGGGGCACCACATTCCTACATGGGCTCTCATTAATGTCGTTGTCAGAGCTGACCTTCTCAAGCCCTCAAGAGAACAACTTTGCTCCACATTAACGCACCTACAGTAGTAATATGAGGAGGGGGAAACTCCGGTCCTTCGCACTTTTCTCCCAACAGTCCACTTCCCGCTGGACGGTCTTTCATAGATGATTTGATTCCTGATTAGTTTTTCATCCCCATTCGTTTTGAAATTGTTTCTGTGCATAAATCCACATCACAGTCCCACCTCAGAGCAGAGGAATTCCCAACCTGCTCGTCTTTATCTCCAGCTGACTTTAGGTTCAAATCATGCAGCAAAGTTTAGTTTTAGTTTATATGATTGATTAATTCCCTAGTTTCCCATCAGTGGTTATAACCTAAGATTATTAACCTAAAGTGTAAGAAAGTAGATAGAATTAAGAGTTTTAATCTCCCATTTACCATTGCATACACTGTTAGCAGCTTCCCATTGCTAAAATAAACAGGGGCGCTAGCAGAGATTTGTTTTAGGGGTGGCCAGACAAAAAATAGCAGGGTGGCCAAGGGTTATTTTGTTTCTTTTAACCTGGACCTTATTTCTAGGAATTTTACGTGCATTTACTCACCAGTATATTTCTGCATCACTCGGACTCCTTTGGACGCTGCTGTATTCAGATTAGTTGTAGATCCGTGTACGTATATCCAAATAATGGATCTGAAGGGGGCAGAGTGAATGGGCCTCTATATAAGGCATTATCTGCAGCAAACGCCCCTAATTTCAACAGTACTAATAGGTCTAATGCAGGGTTTCCCAACCCTGGTCCTCAGGGACCCCACCCCTGCTGGTTTTCCAGATATTCCTACTTCAACACACCTGACTCAGATGAAAGGCTCGTTAGCAGCTTGCAAAGAAGTTGATGAGCAGTTGAGTTAATCTGAATCAGGTGTGGTGGAGTTGGAAACCTGGAATACATGCAGGGCAGGGTCCCTGAGGAACAGGGTTGGGAAACCCTGGTCTAATGTTTTTTTTTGTTTTTTTTTGTTAAATCAACATAAAAATCACAATCTCTGGTCGGAAAATGTTTGTTTTTTCACTCAGAGTTAATATTTTAAGTTGTTTCAGTTTCAGAGTGCATGAAGAACAAAGGGGGCGGAGCTATTTTCAATTTGAACATATCCGGACCACAAAGGCTCATGGGAAATACAAATTCAGCAGGAATTTAACCTTTTATGATCATTATCCTATAAATTGGATTTATGTGCTTTACTTCCTTTGTTATGTTCACCTTCAGAGGAGGTTGTTGAGAAATTCTGTTCAGTTTGGACGTTGTAATATGTTAATATGTAATTATTGTATGATATGTGACAGAACCAGAGTGATGTATTTACTGTTTATGTTGCTGTTCAGTCAAAGACTTATACTTAAAAGACACACAACAGAACTTTTAGCAGTTTTCTTAGTGACGCGCTCCCTATCGACAGCTAAACTAGCATCCATCTTGCATCATACCTGTACTGTGATTCCCTCCAGCCAGTAAAACACAGTCTTATCTTGACAGTCTTATCTTGATTGTTCTGTCCATTCCTCTCTTTCTTTTCCTCTCTTCCTTCGGTGATGTTTCCTTGCGTTGCTTTACCAAATCTGACATGATGCGCGTTCAAAACACCCACAATGTTCATATCTGGTTCATATCCGTTTGCTAGTAAGTGACGCGGTGTGCAACCAATATTCAGCTGCAACCTCACAGCCCCATCTAGAAAACTTACATACTGCTGTTTCTGAGCCTCGGGACG